>PVJA010004235.1:7442-87910 GCA_004027025.1 Myocastor coypus | reverse complement strand
AAAAAAAAAAAAAAAAAAAAAAAACAAAAAAAAAAAAAAAAAAAAAAAGGAATAGAGAGACTGAGAAGAGTGCTGGGGTCCCCCGAAGCTGCAAAGACCTAACCACTTCCTGCCAAGCTCCACCTCTCAAGAGCTCTACCACCACCTCAGAGACAGAGCCTTTACCCTAGGGACCTTTGAGGTCATTCAAGATGCAAAGCAGCCACAGAGTGTGGACTGACATCTGCTGTCAAGGACCTTGGGACAGAAGAAGAGATGGAGAGGAGTAGATTAGAAAAGAAATACAGAATGCTTTGTCAGGGAGGAAACACCCGTAACACTCCAGGATGCAGGGGGCCCTGAGTACCAAGCCTCCTGTGATGCCTGGGTTAACACCTAGATGTTTCCACTTAAGTTAGAGAGATCAGAGAGATTTATACAGCTTTCAAAGTAAAGCAAGGAATGGCTTGAAGCTATTGGCTAGATGGAAGCTAGATAACAGTGGTGAATACTTTCATAATTCAGAGCAAAAGTAGTTAGCAATCTGAATCATTTTGCACACCCAATGAGACTATTGCTGCAGATACAACCTATTAATATCACTAGTGAGTCAAGCCTTCAAAACTTTTATTCTATGTCATACTTTTGTCAGAAAGCTATTAAAAATGCAAGAATAATTTTTTTTAAAGACAGATGAAGGAAATGAAGTAGGAGGTTCGACACAAGAATGGAGGATTCCCAGAGAATGGAGAAGTAAATCTGATGGTGGAACCTACATTGGTAATCTGAGGCAGAATGTCTTAGAAAGGATATTTTCTTTCTTTCTTTCTTTCTTTCTTTCTTTCTTTCTTTCTTTCTTTCTTTCTTTCTTTCTTTCTTGGTCTTTTTGAGACAGGGTCTCACTATGCAGTTCAGGCTGGCCTTGAGCTCACTTTTGTAGCCCAGGTTGGTCTCAAACTCACACTGATCCTCCTGCCTCAGCCTCCCAAGTGCTGGGATTACAGGCGTGAGCCACCACGCCCAGCCTAGAAAGGATATTTTCAACAAAGGAAAAACATGAGTCAGATAAATTTCCTGATGCGTTAGGCCTTACAGAGAATTCAAAGTTTTGGGTCAGTATCAGCAGTACATCTATGGAAATCTAAGTGGTCAAAGACAATTAGGAGCTCTTGCAAATAACTTTGTTATGAGAAAGGAATTATAACTATAAAATACTATGTGGTGTAGCTGTTAACAAATAAGCAGGGTTGCAGTGTTTGGAATACCACTAGTGGGTAACCTGATACTATTAGGAATGTAAGGAAAGAAGGAATTGGTGTGGGCAGAAAGGAAGTAAGAAAGATACCAGCAGATCGTCTCCTCTACTTGTAGGAAATCAATAAATAATCCTGGAAATGGGAAATACGAAGTAGCGGTGGAAGCATGTTATTAGCAAGACAGAAAAGTAAACATGGGAAGAATCACCCAAGAGCTGTGAAGGGGGCACCAGCAGGGAATGGGGGAGGGTGGAGGCGGCAGAGGTGACAGCTTTTGTCCACGTGTAAGCTTTGTCGTTTTCTTTTACCTTTTATATCATATGGGATACTACTTCGATAAATATTTTTAAAAAATAAGTTTTATAAAAGGCCTGGATTAGGAGACTGAGAAGAGGGCTCTCCCTTTGTCAGAAAAGATTATTCCTGGTAAGACTTCCCGTTTTCTTCACCCCCTTCATTCACCTTCTGCTGTGCCCTGGGGAAGGCAGAGATACAGACGCTTTTAAGATCAGAAGTTCTGCATTTAGCCTCTTGCCTTTGTTTCTAAAACCCATGAAGCTTTGTGCACATCGTTTGACTTTTTTGAACAAAACTCTTTTGGCTTTTGG
This sequence comes from Myocastor coypus, assembly GCA_004027025.1. Taxonomy (NCBI): domain Eukaryota; kingdom Metazoa; phylum Chordata; class Mammalia; order Rodentia; family Myocastoridae; genus Myocastor; species Myocastor coypus. The sequence continues at coordinate 86,067 of PVJA010004235.1, read as the reverse complement.
CAAAAATCAATGATCACAACCATAAAAATAGAACAGCCGATCTGACTCAGTGCCCTGTACCTGCAAGTGACACTGTGGTCATACAATCTGAGAGTCAGTAATTTAGTAAAGTATAAGTGCAGGAGGCATATGGGCTGCCAGGTCATCCTGCGACACAGATGTGGAACCGAGTGCCTTCTCGGCCTCGTGTCATTAACCCTTGAAGCTGGCACAGGGAGCGGATTGAGCTGTCACTCTCCTTGCACGGAGGAGGTCTGCCCAAAGCGGCTAAGTGCCTCATTTCTCATCTCTTAGTCTTCAAAATGCCATGCAGCCGTGGCATTCCTCCGGGAATAGTAGCCCAAAGAAGCTCGTGCCCTCAACCTAATTGGATCTTGCTGTCTAATTTCATGCGCACAGTAGCCCTGGAGGGAATGTAGGCCAGCCATTCCTTTCTCCATTTCACAGATGAGAAAGAATGAAGTTTAAATAAGCACAAGGATTTGTGACATGCCAGGGCTGGGACTTTGCTAGAACTTGAATTTTCTACTCTGACCCCGAAGGAAATTTGTCAATTATTTGGAGAAATATTCTCATATGCACAATGGCAGGTTTATACACACCTTCTCAGATTGGGATAAACCGAGAGAAATTGTGTAGGTAGGCCACAGCCTTTCGTTGTTGCTGGAACCCAGATCCTGGAGAACCTCTGTCTATATAAGCTTCCTGGATATAGTTTTGAAAAGGAAAACAAACATGTGTGTATGTGTAAATGTGTGTGTGTGTGAGTAAATATATAACTCTTTCTTTCATACAGGGTTTCCATTTTCATATAATTGGTTGTCAGAATTATTCCACCCAGCTTGCCCTCATTTCTGATCATTTATCCAGATGTCGCATTTCTAGCAGGAGCTTGAACACAACAATCCCATACAGAGTCAGCCTGCTCTCGAGGTCCACGGTGCATTGCTAGAGCGGAGGCAGCTTTGCGGGGGAGCTCTTAAATTCCAGAGCAACACTATAATTAGCTGTAATAGGACCCAGAGTAACTTCACTGCTATAATTCTCAGCAGGAAAACAATTATATTGCAGCCGTGTAACTAGACAGACATGCTGTAAATACAAAACATACTCTGGAAATATATGCTGTATGTTTCTAAATACATGGAAAATTAAGTCAGACACTTCTAGGCTAATTGTAATTCAATGCAGACTCACTCCCTTTCTTTTCTTCTGCCATCACCGTTCCAGTACATCTCTGAATTTTCCATGTTAATATGTATGCTTGAGCAAGCCATATCTCACTTAGAAAATATAATAAAGGAATTAACAAAGGTTTAAAAATACCGTGTGCTTCAGAAAGGTGTTCCCGGGCTAAAGGGGCACTGGCCTGGCATCTGGGGACCCAGTGCTATCCCCAGCTGGATCAATCATTTTATGCTAAAGCAGGACAATGGCAGCCTCCACTCCAGGTTTGACAAATAGATGGAGGATGTCTTTGTTATAAAATTGTACAGTATTTGTTTTTAAAAAAAAAAAAAAAAAAAAAAGGTAGTATTTAAAAATAAAATAATTTTATTACAAGTCTACCCTTTTGGCTTCTAAAGAACAAATCTAAGGTGTGGCCTTGTTGGGGCTGCGATTGCTAATGGTAATAGCAGGCAGCTGCAGGGAGTTGGGGAGCTGGGGGCCACTGGTTTCTGGGGGTGAGGCCTGTGCTGCTAGCATGGTCTACAGTAGCTTGCCAGTTTCATTCGTTCGGATCATGTGCCATGTAATCACTTTCCTCAACTGGTAGAGACCTTCGCCTGAGCATTTCAAGCTGGGCTTCTTAGGTGTCTACTGCTTTGTTTCAGATCTAGGGTTCTATAGTTATACAAACTAAAATACTGATTCAGAATTGAGTGGGGGACATTGCAACGATAATAGCAAAAAGCTGAATAATGCATTCTCATCAAGTGCTTGTTCCTGTGCTCTTCGTAATTAGTTTTTACCCTTTGGAAAAAAAAAAATAATTATAAATCACAGTTGCCTAGAAAAAAAATGCAATCCCTCTGCGAGAGAATTTACACCAAGCTAAATGGATAGTTCTTTACATGGAAAGCTATTTAAGCACTTCGAAATCTCTGGGCTTAGTGGGGTTAAATCCATACCTTGACATCATTTAAACATAGTTTTACTTTGTTTTAACCTCTGTGGCTCTGCGTAATCCTAAAATCATAGCTATTCCAAAAGCACCCCTTCCTCCAGGATTCTGTCTTACAGAGGCTCTAGCAAGAGCTCCACAGGCACACAAGCAGGAAGGATACATTCCCGAGCTCAGATACACCAGGGTTTACCCCACCTGCCAAAGCCTTCTTGTCCTTGGTCCTACCTTGGCCCACCTCCTGCATCCATGCTCGGAAAAGAGACAATAGAAGGTGGATTCAATTTTATTGAGGAGAAGTTACCTTCTCAGGGCTACAAAACTGTCATTTCCGCAGGCTCTCCTGCCTTCCTGGCAGGATGGGCAGGGGTTACAATAACTGGGATTCTCATTCTCTAGGCTTGTTTGTTTTAAGCAGATGGAGTAAGAAAGAAGCTTCCAGAACTGGGATAAAATTCTTTATGCCCTATCTAATTAAGATAACTTATCTGTAGATTATTCTGTGTTATGTCTATAGATAATAATGTTCCCTAAAAGTAACAATTGCTTTTCTTTCTTTTCAATCTTCATACCTTCTATGATTTTTTTTTTCTTGCCAGTCTGTAGCGTGAGCGAGTCTTCAAAATTCATGCCCAAATGTAACCAACCCCCTTGTGGTGGAAAATAGACCCGAGCTTTTCAGGAAGTAATTCAGTCAGAAGCACTCCATGAATGGTTTACAAGGGGTGCAGGGAAGGAGCTCAGGCCCTTTCTGGCCTCCCATGTCTTCTGCTCTGTGAGGACATGGCTGAATTCTCCTTTGGAGGATGCAGGTTCATGGGATTGTGAAAGCCAAGACATCAAACCCACTGGCCCCTGGCGTTAAGCTTTCTAGCTGTGAAAGATAAATTTCAGGCACTTTGCTGCCGTGGCACAAACTCAGGCCAATCACTTTCATACCCGGGGTTGAGTCAAGTATCCCAGACAATAGCAGTGATGGTGTCCGATGGTGTCCAAATGTCACCCGAGGCGGAAGACTTTACATTTCATCATTGTTGAATGCTCTTTGCTGTGAAGATGTTTTGTTTGTTTGTTTTGCTTATACTTTTGCTTTGATAGCCATTGGCAGGCTCCGAAAGTTCCTCCTCTTCCTTTGGGGTGAATGTGTCATATAAATGGACACTGAATTATATCCAATCATTTCCTGTATTTATTAAGATGTATCATATGATGTTTATCTTTTAATTGGTTACTGCAACTTACTATATTAATCAAAGTTCTAATGTTAACTTTGAATTCCTGGGGGCTTCCCAAATTAGTTATGGTTTCCTAATTAAACCAAATACCTAATTCATTCATTTTAAGGCTAGAAATGTATTTTCCCACGAATAATCTCACAGCATGCCATAAGCTTGGGCTCGTCTTATTTCAATTGGCATGTATTTAATATTTTATAGTTTCTATTATGATATCTGATGGGCCATTCTTCTAAAGTTCTTTTGAAATTCTGAATATGTGGAAATTTTATATCTGTCTATTTTTTGAAATATTTGGAATTCTAACAGAGTTTTTTTGGTAGCTTAATAATCTCTCTGTATTGAGCCTTGTTGTCCTTCCAATTTAGATCCTGTTCTACATGTTTGAGCTACCAATTACTATGGCTATTTCTCATTATTAGTGTAGACGTACCAAATTCTTTTCAAATTCTGACCCTTTTGCTTGGTACATTTTGCAGCTATTCAGTTTCTATCTGTCTTAACTTGTTTTGGGGTGAGCTGAACCATTTATAAATACATAGTGGCCTTTTCATTTTTCACTAATGCTTTAAAATTATGTATTTTGGGGCATGCCATATAATATTTTGATATCTCTACACTGTGTATTATTATTCAGAGTATGTCTGCTGTGCTAGCTGGTCCCAGGGGACCTCCCTGCAATGTGGCCATGGGTAAAAATACAGTGAGAAGCACTCGTGCAATACACATAGCTCTTGTGAATATCAGGGTATCCAGCTGGTACCTCTTGCCTATGCTCTCTTGTCTGTTTATGTCAGGTCCCCTATGTACTAAACCCCCTCATGATGGCCTATTTCATGAGTCTTCCGATTTTATGAGTCTTCTGAACCTGTGACATGATGAGAAGAAAAGAACCCGGCTCATGATGGGGGACTCTGTTACCAGGTCTCCTGGCTTTCCACGGTTACGCTCTCTGTCTCTATCATGGTCCAGTAGTGGGAGAAGAAACGTTTTCCTAAGGGTGTGAAGTCCTCTGCTGTAGATGGCACAGCCTTGTTCGCAGCTCTACTTTTGATCATGCCATTTATTTTTCCTTTGGCATTTATCGTAACTGTGTATGGTGTCAATTACTGCTCAAACATTTTAAAATCCCAACACTCTCAGAAATTCTGACCTATGCGCGAGGGTTTTGACCACATCCTGGACCCACAATAGATCCCTATCTTACCCTAGGATCAACTCAAAGGAGGCCCCCTTCCCCTTCTATGATAACCAACACAAGATCTGAAGCAACAGCTATAAATGTTATAGTTTGGATGCAAAGTGTCATCAAAGGATTGATACTAAAGCCTTAGTCCTCCACCCTTTCACTATTGGGAAATGGTGCAAATTTTAAGAGCTGGGTCCTTGCACGTGTTTAGGTCATTGTGATGTGCCCTTGAAGGGAATTGTGGAACTCCAGACTCTTCCTTTCTTTTATTACCTGCTCATGAACTGAATGGCTGTACCTGAAATGAACCACGAACCCAACAATAATGAGGCTAATTGAACAGGGCCAGAAACTTGTAAAACTATGGACCAAGTGGGATGAGGAGATAATTTTTGATCCCCCATACAAAAACAAAACAAAAATCTACTGGCCATGGCAGGAAAGATAGCTCAGTAGACTAAGTGCCTGCTTAGGCAAGCACAAGGACTGAGATTTGATTTCTGGCACCACAGGCCATGATGGCCTTGCACCCAGGCATGCTGAGCCCACCACCAAGTCCAGGCATCTAAGGGCTGGGGGCGCTGAAAGTGGGAGGATCACTAGGAGTCCAATTCCAAGCTATATAATGAGACCCTGTGCCAAAACCAAAAATATACAATATATATATATATATATATATATATATATATATATATATACATATATATATATATATGCCAAAGTAAACCATGTCTCTTTATGAGTTTATTATCTCAGATATTTTTCATAATAATAACAGATGCTTAACAAGTTTGCAAACCATCGCATTATTGCTTTTCAACTTAAAATCTTCACTGTGTCACCTCGCTTTGTGATGATTGGAGATGTGCCTAGCAAATGTTTCTTTTCAGTTCATATGAGAGAAGCTTTGCCAGTAGAGGGAGCCCAGAAAGATCTCCTTTCCTAGTGCGGATGGATTTGCCTTGTTTGTACTTGGCTCCTACAGTTCTCAGAGAACAGGTGGGGTATTCAGTGTGTTCTTTGATTTCAATGTGAGGGGCATAATAAAGCAACAGAGACCAAATAAAAATAATTCCTGAAGGGGAGGCTGGCACACCTTGCTGCTGCAATGCACAGGAAAGGTGTAGTGATAACGACAATGCCTTGACCCACAGACCCACGGAGACCTTTGGGAGTGGTGAACTGATTATTTTGTTCCTAGGAACAAATTTATGGACATGCTACTAGAATATTATTGCTTGACCGATATACTCAAATAACCCACTAGGCTGGGTCAGGTGGCAGAAGGTGTGGCTTGTGTCACCACAGTAGGAAGTGACAGCCTCATTTTAGGATAAAGGCCAAGTCACAGATCCTAGTCTCTTGACTGAAGGGAAGTCTGGGTCCTCTTGAGAAAGGGCCTTGGAACACTGCCACAAAGCATGAACCATAAATCTCCTTCTAGCCCTTCTACAAGAACAAGGGTTGCTGTGCAGAGAAGGAAATGCTACTTACCTGTCAGGGATGACTAGCTCTGGCTTTAAACTGATGCTAATTCCTGTGGGTACAAGGTAAGGTGTTAATGGCTTTCGAGTAATAGACATAGTCTTATTTCAAGTCTTAATAATAGTAGGCCCAGTTTATTTAGAGGTCTATTACATAGTTATTTCCTAAATGTATAATTTAAAAAGATAGGCTAAAGAATAGGTGAGCATATCCCAATGCATTGCACAGGGGTCATCATGCCAGGAAGGGCTAAGTGAAAAGCCCCAGAACACTTTCCCACACAGTTAACCTAAACTATAGTCCCTGTGGCATTCAGAAAGGTCACGGTTTGTCTGTGACAGGCAAGAGTGTCACAGAACACGGCCACTAGGAGTCTTCTAGTTTGCTGTTGCCCTGGGTAGAGGTCAGATGCCCAATTATGAGATAACAGGTGACTGTTTTGCTTGAAATTCTTCTCATCATAAGCTGGATGTGTGTGACTAGCTACTTGGATGGGTATATAATTATCAGATAGACTGGTGTGTAAGACCCAGAGCTTGGGCTACTGTGTGAGGTGTAGGTAAGTGATGACCAGAGGGCTCTTACCCTATAAAGAGGCCCGTTGTGTTGACCAGCCTGTCACAATCCGTACTTTTTGTTTTATGGGTAGTCCCTTATGGCCAGAAGACCTGAGAAAAACCCTGCAACCTGGATTACAGGTGAGCCTTATCATACTCCTGCGCCACCTAAAGGGAGGCAGTCATAACACTACAGCTCCATAAATGAGTGGCCTGGAGGGACAGGAGTCAAGGACGATCCTCTTGTCGGTTAAAGCTTTAAATGGAGCATCTACTTGCAAGCGCAAGATGAATTAAAAAGTGTGGATGAACACTGATTAAAAGGTAAACGTAAAGATTTTGGCCGGCTCGCCAGGTTTTGAAAGGAATAGGATTAAAATATTGGTGACAGTGTAGTATGTGGATAAGCTTCTCAGAGTGGATGTAGACTGGAAGCATTTATGACTAACGTGAATACCCACAAAGGCATCCATTGCAAAGAACCATCCTAATAACCATGGAGACAAGAGGACATCATACCTGTCCTGTAGACTTCAGTCAAACTTAGGCTCAAGCCACCCAGATGATGGCTCATTGGACTATGAAGAAGGTGGCAGAGGTAGAAGTTACACATGGTTTAGCAGTACGATTGTTGCATAGCTAAAGCTGACTTGGATAGCGTTACTGCTAAAGGCCTGGTTTGAGAACAGCACACATCAGTGTCGAAGCCCTGGTTGAGCAACACTCTATGGAAGAATCAAGCAGACACCACGCAGGAGGCTGATGATTGAGTCTTTTCCCCTAGGAAGGAAGCAAAAATCTGTCCTCATTAGGACAGACACGTAGTCTGGGTAGAGTCGTGCCTCATCTGCCCATGTTGTCTCCACCATAGTGCTATTCACAGGTGCTTACAGTAGAGGGCCTATTATTCTGGTATTCCACATCGCATTTCTTCTCATCAAGGAGCTCGCTTTACAGGAAAGAAAGTGAAGAAATGAGTGCATGCCCGTGGAATGAACTAGTGTCAGCACATCCTCGGTTGCTCGGAAGTGACTGGCCAAAATGACATCAGCAAGAATACAGCACTCTCAAAAAATGGGGTCCTGTATCCTAGGCTCTTTTTCTTTCCTTCTTTTTCTTTATATTTTAGGGAAGGGTCTACAAGGTATTCAGGATCTCACTACCAGATCGCCTGTTTACAGCCTCCCAAGAACTGGGAGAACGGGCATGTGCCACCATGGCCCAGTCTCAATTGCCATTTCAGCGTGCCCTGGGGGTAGGGCCAGCATGACAGGCTTGGGGATCGAACCCCCTGGGCCCTGAGCCTGCTTGTAGGTGCTTTAATCTGCTGAGCTCTTTGGCCACTCCTGGAAGTCAACAAGGCTCACCCTCACCCCATGGCTGGTTCAGGTTACCTGAGCGGGGGTGGAGCTGGGGATCGAACTGACATTCCCTGCACCTGACGGGGTTTGCTCGAGCGGGCACTTAAACAACTGAGCTAACCCACAAGCTCTCATTCTAGGCTTTCCTATGTGCTTTGAGTCAGATTCCATTACCCACTACTGTCTTTTCCATAGTGAGAATACACCCATAGCTTCATAAATCAAGGGCTTTATATGGAGCAACATCTCTTGTTCAGATACCTTGTAATTCATTTGCTGCAAATTTGTCTGTTCTCTTTATGATTTTGTACTCTTCAGGTTTAGAGGTCCTAGTGCCCAAGGGAACTCTTCTTCCAGAAGCGAGCACAACACAACTGGATGAGGCATCCACTTAGCATTTTCCCACTGTAAATATGTCAGGAAAAGGGCTTCTCTACAGGCTGGAGTCCTTGACCCTGATCAAGCAACGGAAACTTGGCTTTTATGTTGCTAAGACAAAATGCCCAACACACATGAGTCAAGAGAGGAAATCTTTACTTAGTTCAGTGTTGAGATTTGAGTGTGGCAAGAGGCCACACTAGCCCTGCGTGTGACCCTTTTAATCCATCCAGGCTATGCTCCCTTAGGGTGGGTAGTGCTCCCACCCAGGTGGGCCTTTCCATTCTCCTCACCCAGAATGATGCCAAACTAATCAGTAGACTAATTTAGTAATGATACACCCTTGATTTCAGAATCACATACTTGGCGGGATGGCTCAGTGGTCTAAAGCGCCTGCTTGGGAAAGCTTGGGCGGCTTCAGGGACTGCGGTTCGATCCCCGGCACCACATGCTGTGCCAGCCCTGCCCTCGGAGCGGGCTGAGCCGGCCATAAAAATGAGTGAATAAACAAATAAAGGTTCTGAAACAGTAAAAAAATAAATAAATAAATAAAATAAAATAAAAATAAAAAAAAAAAAGAATCACATACTCTAGACCCAGAATAAGTTTTTGGGATCAGCAGGGGACAACTAGAAACAATCCATAACAGCAAGCGAAAACATTCATGTGTGTAGATTCTTTTGGTGGTGGGGGGGATGCCTCTTACTGTGACCATGCCAGTAGTAATGGTAATGAAAACCTAGAGCAACCAAAGGAAGGTGGGACAGCAAGAGCAATAAAGATAATAAACGCTGTTGACCATGGAAGCAGCATGAACTAGCTGATACTCCTGGCGAGGGCCAAGCAAATACTGAATACATAGTGGAAGGAGGAACTCACAGCCTTGTGACGACCTGTAGAAACAAGGGCTATCTGCACATCCTCATTTCTTCTGATATTTATGTACTTACTTTAATATGCTAACTAGTTTCTTCTCCCTCTTTCCTCCCTCCTCTATTGTATATAAAAGTATTTGAAGTCTACTTTCTAGTTTACCATTTAGATGATGGAATAACCTCCAGGACTGAATGTAAAGAATACCGTGATCAGGTACATTACTGTGGGACCTTGGGTCTCCTAACTTTGGCAAAAATAGTAAATTTCACTTATGCAAAGGATAGCCATATATTGTAAGGCTAAGGATACAGATAGAAGACAACTATCCATAGGGGTGGACTGTGCAGTAGCTTTTGTTCTTGGCTTTAGCTAATGTCTTGCTCTTAGCTTCTAGGATACAGACTTAGTGTGGGGGATACCTGACAAACAGGTAGAATATCACAGGAAAATTCTGTGGAAATCCTGAGGAGGCCGTATGGCTTTCTTAGTGGGCTTCAGAGCATCCTTTATTGCAGCTACCCAGCATGTTTATTGGACAGTGCACAAGGAAGATTGCAGGCAGTCAGTGTCAGCCGGGGACATCCCAGTCATGGGCTTCTGTGCTATACAGTGTATTGCAGCCATACACTCCCACTGAGATGAAAACTTCAGCCTTGGGCACACTCACTTCAGAATCTCTGAGTATTTAGTAGAGAAATGGGTTCTTCTATACATAGAGTGCCTGTATTTTTCCTTGTTTTCTTTACTCTTAGTACACCATTGACTCTTACCAGTTAATAATTCCTTTCTTCCAGTGGTATTGAAGTATAATTACCAATTAAAGGTGTATACATTTAAGTTGGGTACCATGCTGAGATATATATGTATTGTACAGTGATCAATGAGGTCAAGCTAATTAACATCCATCATTGCAAGTTGATTGTCCTTTATGTTATACTTTCCTGAGTGGACCCACTAGAATGCAAATTTTAGTATCTACTGCCTCAGGAATCTGAAGTTCCCTCTCAGTAGTGCATACGAGATGAAAGAATTTGTCCCTGAATATGATGGGTGTATTCTGGAAAGTCCTACTTTGTTGTACCCTTAATGTATTCACTGATGTGGTGGGACCCTGAAAGCTTAAAAAGTTTAATCTTCTTTCCTCCACCTCTTCTTGCTCATTTGGTTAAATTAAATTGTCATCCATATAGTGAACATGCATACTATTGGGATGTCCACATAGTGTAGATCCAAGAATGTATGGTAATAATAAATGGCAGTGCTATTCATGTAGTCCTGGGCTGTCACAGTCTGCCTTATCAATAACATCAATTTGGACTGAGCACCTGTAATAGGAGATAACGCTTATCTGATTTTTGTGGAATCCACTGTCATGCTCTTAGATCCATGTGGATCTATAAGTTAAATAAGGAAAATTATGTTTGTACAACCTCTACATCTTTTAAATCTGAAAGCAGGCATTAATCTTTGCTATACCCTTTTCACCACAGAATGACATTTTCATTTTGATTTACCACCTTGCACAGTTTCCTAAGTTTTTATTTTGTTTCTTACTGTGAGAGCTCTTAGAAAATGAAACTATGTGGGGATTCTTCCAACTACAAAATATGTCTGTTAAATGTCCACTGGTTCTATCCTGAGTCCACTGGAACCAAGACCTAGGGTAGTACTCCACCTGTATTTTCTGTATGTCTAACTCTAAAATGGGGAACATGATGACATTTTGTGTTCCTGGATATCAGAGCTCTCAGATCCCTTGTCCGACACTTTCCTAAATAGCAGATTCTTCTTCTCTTCTTGATTTACTGGATTCCATGAAGATAGTTGCATTTGCAGAAGGAGTGCGCATGCTCTCTCTTGGGGTGGTCAGCCCACCCTCAGGGACCTGCCTACCCAGCAGTAGATTCCTTTCTGAAAGCTGGCTTAGGTCTGAAAACCAGGCAAGGGATAGTTTAGTTATTATTGAGATAATGATGTTAAGTCTTCCTGATATTCTTTTGCTTGTCTAGGGGTTGGAAAATTACTCTGTAAAGGGCAAGATAATAAATACTTTAGGCCTTATGGAGAGTAGCATATCTGCCATAACTACTTAGCTTTTCCATTGCAGCACAAAACAGCTGTATATAATATGCAAATCAATAATCATGGAAGAGTTCTAATAAAACTTTATTTGTGGATATTCAATTTGAATCATAAGCATCACAAATCATGAAGTACTTGTCTTTGGATTTTTTTTCAGCCTTTGAAAGAATGGAAAACATTTCATGAGCTACATGAAATCAGATGGTGGATTGAATTTGTTTGGAGACTATGGCTGTTGACCCCCGGTTTAAAGAATGTCTTTATTGGCTCCCCATCTATCTGGTTCCTAGGCTTGCTGTATTTTCTGAACAACTGCTGTAGCTTTTTGTAGGCCAGCCCCAGCCCTGCCATTGCTACTATAGCTATAATAGGCTAAGATAATTATTCCATTGATGCAAATAATGAGCAACGGCTCTTGCACTGTTGCCAATATTCTGTCACCCTTGCTGCTGATAGCCCTGTCTGTCACAGCACTTTCCATCAGCCTGCTCTACACAGAGCATTCACTGCTGGTCTCAATGACTTTGGTGTCCTGCTCACTAGTGTGTTCCTTTTTGCATTGCAAAGGATACTGTGCTCCATGCTTTCTATGCTTTGCTAGAGAACATAATTAGCTGCTGGGTTTACTCCCTTACATAATCTTTACACTCTTCCATGCCTAATCTTTGGAGCTTTTCAAAATTTTTTTATTAATTTCAACAAGAAAGAAATAGCAATGAGACAGTTTCAAAATCCATCAGTAGGATAGCCACAGTAATCAATACAATGCTTATCATTATCTTTATAGTAGTTGTTCACCTTACCATCTGCCACCATGGTCTGGCCTTTCTACTTCACTTAATGGCAGCCTCAGGTTTCTCCAACTTCTAAAAGGCATTCTGTTGTTGTCTTCTTGGCTCTTTGCTGGTATGTCAAATCTTCTATCACAAGAGATGGTGTCAATAAGTAACAGAGTCTCTTTTATCCAGCCTTCCAGGACATTCTTCCTGATTAGCAATCTTTTAGCAGTCTTAGCATCTATACCCAGATGTATCCTCCTACCTCCTGCTGGTGTATGTGGATATATATGTATGTATGTGTATATGTATGTATGTATGTATATATATATATATATATATATATATATATATATTTTTTTTTTTTTTTTTTTGTGGTGGTGGTATCAGGGATTGAACTCAGGGCCTTGCACTTGCTAGGCAAGTGCTTATTCTACTGAGCTATCTCCCCTAATATATTGGTCTTGATCCCTTAATTCATGCATATTTTTCTCTACCAGACTGTAAATTATAATTCACTTACTGTCTCCAAGTTTAAGCTTTTTTATCTGTAAAATAGTGTACATTCTCCATGACATTTATTCATAAATAGCAAACCTCGCTCTCATTACCATTGGCAGAAAATAAACTTATTAAAATGTAGAATCTTCTTCTTAGGAAAGAGGCATAGTTGGAAGTTAAGATGTGAGAAAAATGGTCAGATTAGATTCTCTCCCACCAGAAATCCTTTTGCTATGATTGCAAGACACAAACATTAAATTTATCACCACAGATAGGGCATACAATGTTATCCCCAGACCACTGTCTCTGTAATCCTGGGGCTTGTTCATTTCTAGAAAGCCATTCCTGTGGTTTGCCTGCTTTCACACATTGCATCCTCTGAATAGAAATCCCAAATGGACAAGTCTGACAGAGGAAGCCTGCATTGAATGCCAGTCCTCATTGCCAGGAAGCCTGAGAAAAAAAGATTCTTGCTTTTGCCTTTGGGAAGGCAAGATTCATAATGTACGAAAGCCCCCAAACGTAGGAAGCCTCATTAAATGCTGCTGAGTGGCCTCAGATTTGACTAAAATATACTGGAGAAGGAGAACTGTAAACAGTGGAGGACTAGAATAAGCCATCCAGATAATCCCCAGGCACTCGCCCAGCTCTGATCTGCTTCTCTGATCCAAATAAGAACGTTTCTTTGCGTTTAAAATACACAGAAATGTAAAATGAAGACACAAACCTCTGTCATTTTTATAAATTGGTGTGACTAATTCCTTTTGATACCAAAATGCCCATACACATAGCACACCACACACCATGCAAATGTATATATGCACTTATGCAACTACTTCAGGTTTTCTAGTTTTTTCTAGTTTCCAAGGTAAAAACCAACTGTCTAATTCCATATTCCAAAATAAACTTTTATTACTAAAAGTTGAGTTATTTAGGCATTTTTATTTATAATGTGAAACAATTCTGATGTTCATATTTTTTCTTAGCTGTATTTCCAAAAACTTGGCTTATTCCATCAGAAGGTTTGGAGATTTTTTGCAAGGAATTTAAGTTTTAAGTTACTTTTTCATACATCGTAATTACTTGGGTTGTGACTTTACGTATCAGGTGAGGTGTCTTTTGTCTAGTCATTGGAATATAATCTATTCCATAGCATTTTCACTAACTTTTATTGCAGAAAGTTTTGATTTCTTTAGTCAGGTTAAAAACAACTGAATAAAGACAAAAAGTCACAGTAAGAATTAGAATTGCAGTAGACTTCTCAGTAAAATCTCCAAGAGCCAGGAGAGTATGGAGTGAAGTATTCTAAGTCCTAAATGTGAATGACCTCCAACAAATAAATATGCTACGGGGGCACCACGAATGTTTAAAAAAGGAAGAGCAAAACAAACCCAAAGCAGGTTAATTTATTCAGCAATGCTGTCCTTCAAGCACGGGGAGAAATCATGCAAAAGAAGGACTCAAAATGTATATGCGTGCTAAACGATCTAGAGAAAATACTTGAGAATATTCTCAACAGGGACAATGGATTCAACATAGCTAGAAACACAGAGGCAGCTAGTGAAGTCAGTGGATAGACAGCAGCATAGAACACTCAGAAAAGAAAAGCACTACACCAACAGATAGAGAATGGTGTCTTCTTTATCTGTAAGTAACCAACAGATCTCAGTAATATCTATCAATGTTCATGGTCGCAGCTCTCTAATCAAAAGACACAGACTGGTGGACTGTACCAGAAAAGCAGAACCCAGAAATTGGCATCATTCCAGAAACCCATATAGGCCAAAAAGATATTCATAGACTAAAAATGAAAGGATGGAAAAAAAAAAAATTCACTCATCAGGACCCTGAAAACCAGCAGCAGTAGCCCTTCTAAGATCAGACATGGTGAACTTGCATGTAAAAACTGACTGGATAAGTCAAAGCAAGCCAGTACATACTAGTTAAGGGAAAAATCCAACAAGAAGAGCTAACATTGGCAAGCATACATGCACCAAATACTGGAGCACCTGTCTTCATAAAACAAAAACCGCTGAAACTAAAAGATTAAATAAACATTAATATAAGCATATTAGGGAATTTTAACATTCCCCTTTCACAAAAAGATCAAATAAATAGGAAATGTCAATAAAGAAATTTTAGACCTAAACTGCAGCCTTGAACACATGGATTTTAATGAATATGTATAGACTACTCCACCTCCCTACAAGAAAGCATGTATTCTTTTCAGTGGAACATGGTACTTTTTGCAAAATATATCACATACTGGTCCATGAAGCCTGCTTAAGTAAATGTAAAAGAACTGAAATTACGCTATGCATACTATCAGACTACTGAGTAATAAACACAGAAATCAATGACAGAAGAAATTTTGGAAGAGGCAAAGGCTCCTGGAACACTGATAACACAACTGACATAAATATGCATAACAAGGCTCTAGAGATAGCTCAGCGGTCTAAGCACCTCCCTGGCAAGTGCAAGAAGCCAGATTTGATCTCCGCATGCCGTGCAGGCTTCGGAGCAGCCCTGCTGGCCACTGAAACTGGGCATGGCAGCCCTGGGGAGGCTGAGACAGGAGGATCACTGAGTCTGAGGTGCACAGTGAGACCCTGTACCAAATATGTAAACAAAAGATTTAAAAAGTAGGGGACTGGGGAGATAGCTCCATGGCACAAGTTTCTGCTTGGCAAGAGCAAGGTCATGAGTTCGAATCCTGATCCCACCCAAAGAACAAAAAAAGATTAAAAAAAAATATAAGGAACAATGCAACAACCAGCAATGAAACTGATGCAAGAAGAAAAAAACTGATCTCCCAACCTGAAAAGGCACTTGGGGGAATTTGTGTTCTGTAAAACTGAAGAATGAATTTTAGGAACAAGACGGAGGTTTAGAATAGAATATTTATTGGGAAAGAAAGCTTCTGTCCTAGAGGGGAATAAAGGGAGACCCTAGTGGGTTGGCTGGGAAGTTGTCTTTTTTTAGGGGTCTTATAGGGCAAAACCATGCGATAAGGTGTACTTAAGGTGAAACTAGGGGAACTTGCCTAGGTGGTCATGAGGTGGGACAAAACCATGGTCGACCAATGAGATTGCAAGCATCACTGTTCAGGTAAAATTGATTAAATTGGGAGCAAATTGGGAAGCAAGTCATGTAGCAAGCGGGCGTGAATACGGAATAAGGGTTCTTTTTGTTGGGGTTGAGTTTCTGGCTCATTTGGGCTCTTTTAGGGTGATCGTACTCATTTAGAATATCAATCATTGGTACTAAACTTTAAGTGAGTGGGCGGCTGCATTTTTTTACTCTTTTGTTTTAATGTCCCGCCCACAGGTGGGGTGCCTGTCTCTTATAAACCTGTATAGTCAAGTTGCTTTTCATATTGCCCTCGAGGGCCTGGCCCTATCTGACTGCCTATAATACTATAATATTTCTGTCTAATTTGGCTGCCTACAACAAAATAAGCTCAGTAATAGAGCATCAACCAGCTTAAAAAAAAAAAAAGCCTAGGACCTGATGGATTTGCTAGTCAAGTTTTTTTTTTTTTTTTAAATTTTTTTTTAATGTATTTAGTATAGGGTTTGCAGGGTCTCATTACACAGATGGGATTCATAGTGATCCTCCTGTTTTCAGCCCCTAAATGCTGGAATTACAGGCTTATGCCACCATGCCCAGTCTCAACCACTGTCTCGGTGTGCCTCCCCGGGGGTGGGACCCACACAGCAGGCTGGGGATCAAACCTCTGGTCCCTGGGTATCCAGTATGTATGTATGTATGCATGTATGTATGTATGTATGTATGTATTTATTTGTTTGTTTGGTATAGGGTCTGGTCGACTCAGCGCAGGTGCGCTATCTTGCCAGATCTCCCTGTGGAATTCTACAAAACCTGTAAGGTTCTTGCATCGCCAGAAGCTCTCAAGCTCTTGGCTTGCAGATGATTCTTTGCGTGTTCACCATTTTCCCTCCGTTTGTGTCTGTGTCTAAATCTCCTCTTGCTTGGATGGCCCCAGCTGAATTGACCTAGCGTCTAACCTAATGACCCTAGTTAAGTTTAGTCTTTAAAGATCCTGTCTCCAAACATAGGCACTTTCTGAGAAGTGAAAGATGAATCTTCACACACATTGGGCTGGGGCAGTGTCCCTCAGCCTGTCCCTGTGTTGCTTCTGTTAGGAACCTTCTTTCTAGTAGACCTAAAATGATTGAATAGACCTCTGCTTAATCCTCTGAATGACCCTAGGTGGGAGATAAATGACTTTGCAGAGATTCCACTCGACTAATACACATTGATTGGGATTTATATCTTGTCTCAGACTGATGCAGTTTTTTTTTTTTTTTTTTTTTCCTGAAATAAACTATTTGTCTCATGTAACTGAGCAGAAATACAAAAATTTCTCCCTAGGCCCTCCTGTCCTGAATTGGCAATAACATTGTACATTTTAGTTCTTCCTTAACAAACTTATACCTGTTTTTCATTTCCTTTAGTTACTGGCAATTCCTTTCCTTTTTAAAATCTAAATGAGTAACATTTTAAGACTAATGGAATGTAGTGGGAGGCTGTGACTGTACTTTATTCTGCAGTATTTAACGGAGGACTTGATCCACATGACATTCACTGAATATAGCTTAGGATAATAACCGTTTTGGTCTAGAAGTGTAGCTGAGTAGTAGGGGACTTTGTGTAGAATGCAGGCAGCCCTGGGCTGTACCCCATTTTATAAAATAAATAGGGGGTGGGGAGATAGCTCAGTAGAATAAGCACTTGTCTGGCAAGCACAAGGGCCAGAGTTCAATCCCCAGTTCTGGGAGGAAAAAATAAATAAGAAAAAACATTCATTCTGAGTATATTCCTGCCTATATTCCTCATGCCTAGCACAGTGCCTGACATGGGGGTTCCTAGTATATGGCATTTACTAGGAAATACCATATCTGCATAATGATATTTCAGTCAACAATGGACTACGCATATAGTCATACTCTAGTCGCCTAGAGATGTAATCTTGGTGAAGTCACTACTTATTTGTTTGTGATGACGCTGGTGTAACCATCTTCAGTGTGCTGCCAGCCGCATACAAGCATAACGCCCAGAGTTATGTGCAGTCCATAATACTTTATAATGATAACAAAGGACTGTGTTACTGGCTTATGTATTTATTGTACCATATTTCTTACTGCCATGATAGAGAGCACTTTTTTTTTTAGTAATAAAGAAAAAAGCGTGCAACAAAGCAGTGTGCACCGGGACACCCGTGTCGCATCCCTCTTCTGTTGACTGCATCCGGAGCCCACATGGAGTGCTCAGCTGAGGCCTTCTGGGTTTGAGTGGGTGCACGAGGATGAACTTGCTGGAAGATGGAGCTTTCTGGATGTATCTCTGTGCTTACATGACTCTTGGTTGTATATGTGCTAATTGAAAGCAGTTATCATTCTTTTTTTTTTGTTTGCGGGACCGAGGTTCAAACTCACGACCTTGTACTTGCCAGGCAGGCACTTGTGCCATGGAGCTATCTCCCCAGCCCCTAAAAGCAGTTATCATTCTTAACTAAGAGTGAACATCACTAAGCTGTTATTGTTTACTAGTCAGCACTTTCTCACCTAAGTCTTCAGTCGACCAGTTGACAGAGGCGCTCGTATTATTACTCCTATTATTTAGACATGGTTTGAAAGATCCGGCTAGCACCATAGCTCCAGTAAGTGACAGAACTAGAATATAAACTGAGGCTGCTTGAATGGTAAGCTCCTTGACACTGCAGTATCTGCCGTGGGCCAAGTAGGCTATGCCAATGGAAATAACTCCGCAAAGAAAGTTAATGTTCTTTAAAAGTTCGAAGTGACTCCTTGGCCTATATTTTACAGTCACACAAAGTCGCATGATTCTTTAGCAGCAGGAGTCCTGTTGTTGTTTTTAGAGGATTAGTTATGGTCATGTAAGGCATCCTTGAGAGAAACTAAAAATAGCCCTTCTACACTTGAAGGACTTTGGGGCTGAACCGAGGGGCAAAGCGGTTGACCTTCAGTTCTTACTTGGGCTTTCTGGTCCTGCACTATTTGCTCTGGCAGCAGATGGAAAACTAAAACTATTTTTAAGTTTCCAGATTTGTGTTGGAAAGGGTTACCTTCTCATGGGGACTGTGAAATACAATTCCACCACAGTGTGAAGTGAAAAAGGAAGGATTTTGCACTGTAAACATTTTTTTTTTTTTTTTTTTTTGGAAGTTCTAATTGTGAAAAGATGCACTGTGAAGGTTATCAGGATTACGAAAAGGAATTCATTGTACTGCTTACCATCCTGGCATTTGTGCAAAGCACTGAGATATAAAGGAAATAATATGAGCTAGATATTTGAGTGACTTTTCTGTAACAGATCCTGTGCCATATAGGGTAAGATAACTTAGAACTTGGGGGTTTTACAAAAACTCAGTATTTAAGATAAATAATATTTTATGCAATGCTTTAAAAAGCAGATAGATTTGAATGCAAATAGGCCCAGGATGAAAAAAAAATACCAAATTTTAAGTAAAGTCTGAATCAGTCTTACTGATTTTGCTTCTGCTTAAGAGTTAGCATGGCACAGTAGCCAAGCACTTAACATAAACATTAAATGGATGTGTTTCTGCCATCCAAACCATTTGCATCTAATTAATTTTCCAGGCAGGGCCTTTAAAAAATACAGTAGTAGTAGTTTGGAGAGCATTTAAGAGTATAGACATTAAGAGTACAAGACTCAGACTTAAGCCTGTCAGATTCAGAGCTCGTCTTTGTCGCTCATAGGCTACACTCTTGGGAAGTACTTCATCATCCTGGGTACCATTTCTTTTTCTTCTAAAATGGAGCGGGTGATGCTTAGGTCAGACAGCTCTTATTTTAAGTAGACCAGTGCATGTGAAATGTACAGCCAATGTACTTGAGCAATATCTACCTATTATTATCATATTATTAGAGACAACATATATTAAGCTATAGAGATGTAAATATACAGTAGGATCAAAATATGATGAGTCATTTTACACTCTACAATGATAGGCTATAGAATCCTTCCCTTTATTCTTTGTCTGAAATGAGTAGGGGCTTGATAGACAAGGCAAAGCATTTGAGATTAAATCTGTATTACGAGAAGGGTGTGAAACCAGGAATATAAATTGGCAAAATAAGAAGACAGCATATGGCCCACAGAAGAGAGTGGGAGGAAGAGTAGGACAGAGTTAAGGACCAAGTGTTCTGGTTACTCTTCTCTAGTTGGGTGGTGGTAGAGGCTTTCTCAAGAGGGAAGGGCCATATACTTACCTGGCTTTTAAAATCATGACCAATTGGCCCCAGAAGGAAAGATGGAAGGATGGCGGAGTTGCTGCTTTCAGGAATAATGAGGCTTACTATACAGTGAGACAGGAAGTATGTCATAGATGCTATGAACGAGCAAACTGCTCTGCTGGTATGCTTATAGCAACTGATATTTTGAATGCTCCACAGAGCAGAATAGTGCATCATATTTTCAGAATTTTAATTTTAACTGGAGAATTCAGAAAGACTCAATAGTCCTGTGTCATCAAGCTTTGCCATATCTTTAGCAGAATGCAGTACTGAAGATGTCACATAATTATCCTGCATCTATGAACCAGGGCTGAGAGGCAGTGGTTCTGCCAAAGCAATTGGGTTATAGGCACATAATAATCTGTATTCTTACAGCTGCGTTTCCTTTAATTTTTTTGAGCCTTCATATAACATTATAACCAAAATTAAACAAAATGTTAAAAAATTAACAGTGGTTTTATTTTCCCAGCATCCTGCTGATTCCCTCGTATTTTTCTGAAGTTTTATGCAGTTGTAATCAAAGTCCATGTGTAATTTTGCCTTCTGGTATTTTTTAAACCTAACATTATAATTTTCATTTCTGCTTTACAAGAAAGAACACAATCACCCATTCCTAAGGGATGCATAGTGTATTGCGAAAAATAGAGAGAGGAAATGCAAGCATGGGGATTTGGAATCATATGGTTTAGGATTTAAAATCTAGTTTATTTTTTGCAAAATTATTTCAGTTACTTAAGTTACTCAAGCCCAGTCTTTTTGAGAGTGATCATACTTTATTTGTTGAGAGATGAATATAAGATACATTTACCTAAGCACCTGCTTCGTAGTCACAGGGAGTGGGGTTTGACCCCCAGCACCACATGCCACACAGGTCCCACCCCCAGTCACTCTGAGCTGGTCACCAAGACCTGGCATGGTGGCACAAGCCTGTGCAATCCCAGCACTGGGGATGCTGAAAACAGGAGGATCACTGTGAGTCCAAGCTGCATAGTGAGAAACTGTACCAAATGCATAAAAAAGAGATATGTTCACAACATGTGAACTTATAAAGTGCGCATTTCCAAGCACAAAGTACAAACTCTCTCTGTGGTAGAAAATACTATAATTCCTCTCAGATACCTCACCTGGAGTGCAACTGCACCTATTCATTTATTTTCTCTGGAATATTTCAGGCTTATTGTATGTGAGCATTGTATGGATGGGCTAAGACCTCAGGTTCCTGCCAGCTGGTTGCCAGTGGGGGTGCAGTTCTGCAGAAAGATAATTGCAATACAGTGTGATAAATACCGTGTGGTGCCTGGTCTGCCTTTGCTCCACACTCACATGGAGTTCATGCTTCCTCCCCCTGCCCAGTCCCTAGGCCTTTGCATGTTTCCTGAGATGCTCTGTCAGGAGTCAGTCACTGCCTAGGTTTGTTCTGGACGATTTTCTGCTGGTTTTATTGTTGTTAAAGGAGTCTCTCTGAGAAGACTGCGCTCAGTAGGTGGACCCTGAGCTTCCCAGCAACTCTTTGGTAACTAGCTAGGCTTGATGCATCGATAGAGTGCCTTGACCTCTCCTTTGACCTCTGCAAGCTTCCATTCTTCCAAGTACTCATCCAGTAGGGCCACACTTGCTTTAAGGGACAGTTGTGAGTGTGAATATTTTATTATGGTTGAATACTATTCAGTCGTATAGGTAGACCACATTTGCTTTCTCTTACTCACTGATAGGCATATAGGTTGTTTCTGTCTCTCAGCTATAATGTGACTAACGCAACTATGAACCTTAATGTTCACATTTTCATTTGAACACCAGTTTGGGTTAAAAACATGTCTTAGTTACTTTTCTGTCATTGCTGGGACAAACACCAGGCATGCTAGCTTAGGGAAGGAAAGATTTATTTATCTCACAGTTATTGGAGGTTTCATAATTTAAAGCAGCCTGAATTACATAGCAAGACCTTGAGACTGTGCTGCCATGTTAAGGATGATCTGCTCTATATCTCCAAAAGAGGCCACCAGGCAAAGGAGGAGGTGCATACTGTTAGTTTAGTGGTACATGGTGCTCTGGACCCACCCCTTAAAGCCCCGCCCTAGCCCTCTGGCCCCGCCCTTTGAGCCATGAGCTTGACAGCCCCATGATTTACATGAGGCTTTGGGGAACAACTAGATACAAACCATAACAACGCCTTAGGGTGGGGTTACTGAATCAGTGTTAACTGTAGTAAGGTAACCATTAAATGACTGCTAGCTTCACAACACTGGAGTTCTATGTGTGTAATTTCATCCTTTGGGGTAGTAACATGCTAAAAACTATTGATTACATTGTGCTAAGATCTCAAATTGTTATCCTGGAAATATTTTCTGGGAGAACAAATCCCTTGCAGTGAAGCAACTTTGGGACTGCTGAAAACTACACTCTCAAGAACAGCTCCCATAAAACATGCTTTGTAAAGAAAATATTGTACCTAGAAAGTGCTGGTGGAAAAATGGCATAGCTTTTGAAGTTTGAAGTCTAAAGAATATATCTGGTCTGCTAAGATTGCCACTGAATATATTTGAATACTAGAATGTAGAATCATCCTCATTAGTAATTCTGAACTGGCTGGTCATCTTCATTTTGCTGTTTTGTCCCCTAACAAGCCAATAAGTAGATAAAGAAAATGGATGGAAATTCAGATTTGGATTCCACCCTAATTGTTTTGACTTAATTTAAATGGCTACAGTTACCACACACACACATTTTTCTCCACTAAGTCATCTCCAGATGACAGAAAGCTGTCACTTTCAAAGACGTTTCTTCCATTTTACTTCCTATAAAGAAACCTTTGTATTGCTTTCTATACCCACAGTTGCATTTTGATATTAGTTTCTAAGCTTAAATCAAACCCTCTTCATGACATTTGATTTTACCTGCTTAGTTGAGACCGAATCTTATAGCCACTGAAAATCATGCTGTTGATGAAATCGTTTTCCTGTGTGCTGAGACAAATGCCTGTGCAAGGAAGGGACATTTTAATAGTGGCATGCTGAATAATCAATTCCACTTTAAGGTGCAGATCAATATTATCTTTGAGATGTCTAAATAGCCATTAAATATGAACACAGCAGGTCTAGCAAGCAGAAGGAGGAGGAGAAGGAAGAAGAGGAGGAGAAGGAGGAAGAGAAAGAGGATAGGGAGGGGGAGGAGGAGGAGGAGGAGGAGAATTGTTGTTGACTACAACATCTTAGTGCTTTTAAATGGGGATACTGACCTGTCTGGAAAATTAACTATTTTGTTTCTCATTGATGAGTCCAAATTAGTTGTTTCATGTTCTTTTGTTTTGTTTTGGGCTGTCTTGTTTGAAATATTTTCTTGTTTGAAGAAAGAAAATTTAGTATTACTTATAGTCCCTCTCCTAGCACTTTTTGGTTCTTAATAGTTTTTATATTTTTAAAAATACAATTTTTATTTTAGAATGTTTTAGACTTACAGAAAAACTACCAACTTTGTACATAGAATCCCATATATTTCCTATACCAAATACTTTATCATTAACATGCCACTTTTGACAAACTAATAAATCAATATTGATATGTTATTTACTAAAATCTAGTTTATTCAGATAGTTTTTAATAATTTATTTTTATTTATTGGATACAGGGTCTCACTGAACAGTTTAGACTCATAGTGATCCTTCTGTCTCAACCTCCCCAGTGCTGGAATTATAGGTGTGTGCCACCACGCCTGGTTTCTGGGCCAGCACAATGCACCTGGCCAGCATCGTGGCCTGATACTGGGGATACTTGAACTCGAGTCCTCACTCTTGCCAGGCAGGCACTTAGACCCCTGAGCTATCTCCACAGACCTTTAGTTTTAATGTGCTGGCCTTTTTCTTTTCCAAGAAACATTGCATATCTCATCCAGTCATCGTATGTCCTTAGGTGTCTTTGGGCTAAGAATGTTTCTTAGACTTTCCTTGCTTGTTTTAAATGGCTTTGACAGTTTTGAGGCATCATGGTCAGCTGCTCTATAGGGTATCTCTTAGGATTCGTCCTGTGTTGTCATCATGATTAGATGGCAGTGGTGAATGCTTGATGAGGAGACCACAGAGGTGGAATGCCCTTCTTATGACATCACATTAAGAGCATCATCAACGTGACTTGTCACCATTCATGTCAACCCTGACCATCTGGCAGAGGCAAGGTTTTGTGGGTTTCCCCCTCTTTACATACTGTACTATTTGGAGGGAGGTCACTGTACCGGCTCACACTTAAGGCATGGATAGTTCTCTTATGGTTCAGCTGTGCATTCCATGTTGGCTGATTCATGATATGTGTAGTCCTAGTACAACAGCATTTAGCATTTTCTTTAGCAACCAATTGAATCATAAGGTTCTGGTCTCCTCCATGAGTTGATGGATTGGTAAGTTCATAGTGGAATGGCTACAGGAGGTGGTAAAAACTTTAGGAGGTGCAGGCTAGTTAGAGGAAGTAGGTGAGTGAAGGTGTGCTGTGGGAGAATATACCTTGTGCCTCACCCATTCCTCTCTGTCTTTTTGCTTCCTTGTACCCATGAGATAGGCAGCTTCCTCCTCCCCCAAATGCTCCTTTTGCCATAATGCTGTGATATTCTGCTTCACCTTAGGCCCAAAGTAATGGTGCTAGTTAACCATGGACTTATACCTCTGAAACTGTTAGCCATACATCTTTACCATTATTTTCCTTCTGAGTTAGGGGTTGAACCAGGGCTTCTGTCTTGAGCTACCTATCCAACCTTTTCTTATATTTTAATTGAGGCCCTGCAGGCTGCTGATTTCCATGCTCAGCCTCACAGGCAAGCCCAACCACACTTGGTCACACATTTTCTTCTTTAGGTCATTTTTCTGAGGTATTTGGTCACAGTGACAAAGGTAAATAATGCAAGTTCCTTCTTGGGAGTCAAGTATCCAGATAAGCTAGTTGAAAATTTCCTGTAGGAGAGACTTGTCTCTTTTTTCTCATTTGATTATTTACTCAATCATTCCTTTATAATAGTTTGGACATATGTACATTTATTTTGTTCTTTGAAATATAGTCTAACATCACATATTTTGCTTTCATTATTGTTCAAATTGGAACTGGAACTGTTGAATTTAAATTTAAGTGAAACTATTAAGTTGTTTTATTTTCAGCTTTTGTTATCTTTTGCGATTGGCTTCTTCATCCGTTTGCCAGATCCTTGTGATTGTGTGTACATGTGTGTAAGATATGTGTATAGTTTGACCATTCCCTTACTTACTGATACTACAAAAGATTCCAGACTTACTGTACACATTTCCTGTCCCAGTTGTAGAAGCTAGAATTGGCTATTTCTCTCAGATGTTCTGGCTTCTTTCGTGAACAAATGTTCTTAGAAGCTAGAGACAGGGTATTGGGGGTATTCAGCTATGAGGGAGGCTTCACATTTAGGCATGCCTAGATACAGAGCAGGGACATGT
Source organism: Myocastor coypus (assembly GCA_004027025.1). Classification (NCBI taxonomy): domain Eukaryota; kingdom Metazoa; phylum Chordata; class Mammalia; order Rodentia; family Myocastoridae; genus Myocastor; species Myocastor coypus. The sequence continues at coordinate 60,761 of PVJA010004235.1, read as the reverse complement.
GCAGCTACATACCACACCCTGGGTATGCACACCACTATAAGTGTTTCTGCATCCATCCACGTGCATCCAGAAATGGGCATCCGAGATGAACACAGGCTTCTCAGAGAAAGACATTCAACAAGCGTGTAAATAAGTAAAGAAATGCTCCACATTGCTAGCCCTTTATAAAATGCAAATTAAAACAACACTTACATACTATCTGACCCTCAGAAAGAATGACTATCATAAATAAATCAACAACAACAAACGTTGCAGAACTGTGGGGAGACAGGAGCCCTTCTCCACTGCTTATGGGAATGCAGACTGGTGCAGCCATTAGGGAGCGGGGACTCCTTAAAAACTAGATCTGGAAATCCCATTCAATCCAGCTATCCCACTCCTGGGAATTTTCCCAGAGGAACTGAAAACATCATATCATAGTGATATCGACGCACCTATGTTTATAGCAGCACAATTTGTGATAGCCAAATTTTGGAAATGACCAAATGCCCATCATCGGAAGAATGGTTGAAAAAGATGTGGTATTTTTATACAATGGAATATTACATGTGTATCTATGTTGAGCTGAGTATGATCTAATAGTGATCCCTCAGCCCTATCCCATCACTGCATGGGTTCTTCCAGCCAGTGTCAATTACTCATCTGTGGCCTCTTTTCTCATTTGAGAAATCTGGCTTCTACTACATAGTATTCATTTATACAAGTTTTCAATTCTAAAATATCTCATAAAGGCTTCACAGCTGTTACCTGTACTTCACAGAGACAACTTCGCTACTGTAGCTCAGTATCAATGTGTAATGCCTTCTGCCTTTAGTTGCATAGACTCCACGCATCTCCAGGCACTAGGGCAAGTCCACCATTTCCTGCATTTCTGTCATAGCGTTTTATTTGTCATATATCATAGTCTATATTCCTTCCTGGGACTCTCTGAACTCCTAACTAATTGTTTAAATTTATATACGTTAGAGTTCACTCTTGTGATATGAAATTCATTGGGTGTTTTGGTTACTTTTCTCTCATTGCTGGGACAAAATACCCAACTCTCCAAATTAAGGAGGGAAAGCTTTATTCAGCTTATAGTTTGTGGAGGTTCCAGCCCATAATCACCTGCATCCAAGGCAGCCTTGCAGGGTGAGGGGCAGTAGTCCACGGTGACAGGAAAGCAGACACAAGAAGACCGAAGGGGAAAAACAAGCCTCTATTCCTCCCTTGTATTACATGTCAGTTATTAACCACATCATCTCCTTGTCCTCCTGGGCCAGTAAGCTTAGGATGTTTACTAAGTGAGCCCCCTGGCCCAAGGCTGAGTCACTTAGTTGAGCTTTTAACTTTCTCAATTCTCAAGTTGACATAATGTATCAACTATTACTATGCATTCTGATAAATGCGCAGTGCCATTTATCCATAATAACTGTTTGAAATAGTTTCATCAGCCTAGAAGAATCCTGGGTATTATACTATTCAGCTTTTCCGCCCACAGCCCTAGAAACTACTGATCAGCCTAAAATCTTCCATAGGATGACCTGTTCCACAATGTGGAGTAAGTTGAGTTGTATAGTACACGTATGGCCCTTTCAAATTCACTTGTTTTATGAGTCAATGTGTGATTAACATTCTCCCCCGTCTTTGCTTCGGCTGGTAGCTTTCTGCTTCAGATCACTGAATACTGTTTTACCACTTACTTATGGAAGCATATTTCAGTTGCTTATAGTTTTGACTTTTATGAATAAAGCTGTAATGAATATTTGACTGGAGGTTTCTGTGTAGAGTTGTTTTGAAATAAATTGGACAAATAGCTGGGTGGGAGTTTTTGATTGGATGACAACACCGTGTTCAGTGCTTTTGGAAACTGGCGGACTATCTTCCAAATGGTAATGCCACTTAGATTCCCATTGGTTGTAGCTAGCAGTCATTACTTTCACCATTTTAATAGATGTATAATGAGTAATTTAGTTAAATTCTGCTTAGCAGTTATCCATGTTTAATGTAAAAATATCCTGCGTCAAGCACATGTGGATATATGACCAGATAGTCTTGTTAGATGCTTTTCTTTACATCATACTTTTTCCGTGGTAGAAGCTTGCAGTTATCATATATTTCTTATAAGGACAAATACAAAGTACAGAACATAATATTGGCCATTTACTTTTTGATTGAAGTGCACTGAGGTTTTGCTAGAGGTAAAACTGGACTCCCCCATGACGCCTTTAGGACTGAGAGCAACTAGTTCAACTGCTTCCATTTCCTCATCTTTCAAACAGAGATGAAAATGGAACCCAGCTGATCACATTGTATTAATTTAGTGAGCTATGACATCGAAAGAATTTAGCATGAAGACTGGTAGCTGGTACTCATTATTGGTATGACTATATTACTAAGACTAATCCTAATACTATATAAAGCTCTCATTATTGCTTGAACATACCTTTTAGTCTTCACTTTGGAGCTGCACAGATCTTTTTCATCCAACCGTGCCTCATAAAAATAGAATAAACACACTTCACATTCATTACATTTCTCACAGCGTGATTTTTTTTTCTACTCCAAAGAGCATGGCAAAATGGATGTTTGCAAAGGTAGCCTGAGTGCTACAACTCATTGGCTCCCTGTTATTTCTTGTATTACTAATAACCCCATACATTTTCTCAGCACTTTGGGTTTTACACAGGGCTAGCTTTACAGATATTATCTCACTTGCTTCTTAGAAGAGCTTTGTTCTTTAGGCTGGGCATGCTTAATAGACCTTGCTTTTGTTGAAGATAGAACTTGTCTCAGGTTACATAACAGGGAAGAGCAGATCCAGAGCTTAAATTCAGGTTTGTGAGTTAGTATTCAGGGTTTTTCTTTTTTCTCCCTGGTAAACCAGGCATAGGATTAATCTTTAGATAAAGCGGCAGTTGAGAGCCCTTGGACTGTGTGTTTCCCAGTAATTCTGGTCAAGATGTCCATCTTCATGGGTGGCAGGGACCTTTAGAAAGGGGCTTCACTTGGTCTTGAGGGCTTGAGAATACCATAATATCACCAACCCCACATCCTCTTGCTGTTGATATGCAGATTAGTAATTAGGGTGTCTGGTCCTATTTTTTTTTTTTTTTTTTTAACTTTTTAAAAGTATTGGACCAATCATGATAAGGGATATAGTGGGCACAGTTTAATACCTTATCTGGGATTTATGATCCAACCACCTTATCCATTTTTTTATTTCATTCCCAGGGCTGAAGTTCAAGCTACCTTGTTGGTAACTGTGAGTCCACACTCCTGGTGTGCATGGGAAGACATTTGTCCTAAACGAGTTAACAGAATACAACTCCTGGTAAAGCAGATTAGAGGCCAGAAACACTAAAGACATTTTCTGCCACAGGAGTGAAGATTCAGTGTTCTTTTGCAAAGAGGGAGGAAAGGATTAAAAATACCTCAAGAGAAGGAAGTGAAGAGGGGACAGATAAACACAGGGAGAGCATGTGAGGTTGAGAAGCACTTCATTTCCACATTGCTGAGGCTTCGGGTGACAAATTTCCCTCTCTCTTCTCCTCCCCTCTTCTTTTTTCTCCATGGCAGAATTTGCACTTAGAACCTTTGCTTTAGAATTTAGAATCTTTAGCTTTTCTCCATTTTTCTGTGTCTTTTTAAAATTTGTTTTTATTTTGAGACAGGGTCTCACTAAGTTAACTGATCTGGGTTTCAGCTTGTTAGCGTCCTGCCTTAGTGTCCCACGGTTCTGGGACTAGGCCAACTAGGATGACGCGTTTTCATTTCTCACCCTTCTTCCACCAAATTATCTTAAGTTGCTGTGTGTTACTCTGACGTAGAATCCTAACCAGAGAGTGTAAGTCTTCCCATGCAAAACTTACTGTTTAGCTGCAGCCAGTTCAACTTTCAGTAGCTTTGTGAAATTCCCCACGCATTGGGTTGTCAGCCAGGTTGTTGTAGATTCTGCATGTCCTGATGTGCTCAAAGTCTTCCCACTTTGATACAGATGAGAATACTTCTAAGCATCTTCCCATCTTTTTTCTTTAAAATGTATCAGAGGTGGGAAGCAAAATGGGGAGAAGTGTAGGAAGCCCCTCTTGGTTCTGCTCAGATGGTCTTCCACAGAGAAGAAATAGGAAAGAGGAGTGAGGAGAGTGGTAGAGAAGGGGAGATGAAGGAAGAGAGGTGCAAATGGATTTAGGGTTTTTTAGGCCTCTGTTCAAAATCTGCTCTGGAGTGTCCGAGCTCTAAGATTCAAGCTATTTAGATGCTATGAGCCTTGGTTTTCTTATCTGAACATCAGAGATTAAAAACTCTATTAATTTTTTTTTTTTTTTTTTTTTTTTTTGGTGGTGCCAGGGATCAAACTCAGGACCTTGTACTTGCCAGGCAAGCAAATGGATTTTTTAAAGTGATGATTTCATGAAATGAAGTGCTACAGTGCCTAGTAAAACTTGGTAAATATTACCCCCTCCCAGTCAGTCTAGGTAATCTCTCTTCTTTCTTTGTACTGAAACATTGGCTCTGGAGTACATAGTGAGCAACAGCCTTGTGTCGACAACAGGGTCTAAAAGCCTGCAACCAAGGCTCAGGATAGTAGCTTTCCTGTACTACCTGTGAAAAAAAAACAGCCTGTGAGAATTTCCATGGTTCCTTTAGGTGAGGAGCTGGACGACTGGTCATGGGAGGCCTCTCTACATGGTGGAATACTATGATTCTAATACCCACATTAGGATTATGATTTTATGTATACTGAAAACATCATAGGGCTGGGGAGATAGTGCAACAGCTTAAGCTCCTGCCTGGCAAGTGCGAGTCCTCATTTCAATCCCCAGTACAAACAACAACAACAACAACAAGCAAAATCCTAATACTCTAAAGTTCTATAAACAAACATTTGGGAATGAGTACTTTCCTGTGATCTATTTTCTGTAGCAGGGAAATGACCACCTTCCCAAGAAGTTCTCTGAAATCCTTCACGCTAATTCTTGCTTCCACTGGTTCATGGCCCTGGTCTCAGGAGAATCAGGTCACAGCAGCTGTCCCTTCCTCTAACTTGCTTCTGTCATCTTCCCATTCCCTTTCCTCCTCTACCATCCCTGTTAGCACTAACCCAAAGCTTGGAACTGTGAGAAGCAATAAAGGAGACCTCTCTTGGAGTTCCTGACTGGCAGCGGAGCTTGGGAACTCAGTGCTTGTTGAAGCCACGAGTCTTTTCTGAGGACAGTTCACTGTCAATGTTTCTGTGAACAGGGACTGGAGGTATATATTTTCTCTATGTAGTCTTTTCCTTCTCTCAAGCTTTACCCTTCTCTTCCCTCAACCTGTTCTCAATCCCTAGTTTTCATGCATTCATTCACTGGTGGATTTATTCCTTGAATATTTATTGGGTGACTATCACATTCCAAACTCTATAAATTTCTGACTCACATCTTTCTTTTTAAAAATGCATTTAGTACAGGGTCTACAGGGTTTCACTGTATAGATTGGACTTGTAGTGATCCTCCTATTTTCAGCCTCTCAGGTACAGGGATTACAGGTGCATGCCACCATACCCAGTCTCAGTTGCCATTACAGTGTGTCCCAGGGGCAGGTCCTCACGACCCTGGTCCCTGTGCCTGCCTGCCTAAGCAGGTGCTTGAGTCCACTGAGCTATTTCACCAGCCTTCTGACTCACACCTTAAAGTTCAAAAACTATCTGAACTTTGCCCTCAAGGAGCTCACAGTCTAGAAGAGATAAAATACACCCATGATGGACGCCCAAGGAAGAAAGAATTAACATGTTTTTAAACCAAGTTTCCGTATGTTTCAGACCACAAATTGCAGCACATTAGCAGGTTATAGAATCAATTAGCCAGTTATACCCAATATTTTTTAAAATTAAAGGCAATTTTATAACATACTGAAGGGGGTCACAGAGTATGGATAGGTTGTTGCTGGAAGCTAATTTTATTTAAATTACCTGTGCCTTTTCATATGAGGCCTGGGTGCAAGGACATGGTATAATATGAAATGTTGTCACTGTACACAACATTCAAAAATTTAGCTTAGGAAAACTAAAATTTTAGCTTAGGATAGAAGCCTAGAATGCTGTTCAAACGTAGTATGCATGTGAATCCACTGGGAATCTCAACAAAGACTATCACTTAATGGATGCATGACAGGGCTGGGGACTCTGTACCCATGGAGCTCCAGGGATGCTCTTGCTGCAGGCCCACACAAGGAGGAAGAGTGCCAGAAGGGGAGCATTTCCTGCAAAAGAACCCAAGGAAGCCCTTCCGGACATTCATTTGTGACTTTCAGTGTTTGCAAGGAATACAAAGAAGGGAGACTTTCCCTCCTCTTTGAGGTTTTTGCTTCAGGTTGGCTGATAGAAATCCTAACCTATGCTTCTCCAAGGGATGCTGCTGTCCAGAGAACCCGGATGCGCTGCAGCTGGAAACCAGGAGCCCTGGTCATCACTGTGAAATGCTCCTCTGCTGTTGTTTCTGAGCGCTGGGCCCGGCGCCCCATCACAGCCAAGACCTGTGTGCTTTTCCATCCAGTGTCCCCTGCCATCACCTGAAAGCAAGTCCCGCTGTGCGGGATTTCAAGAACAGAAGCGGGAAGAGCTTCATTCAATGCATCTTCCCTCCTCATCCCGTTTCATCGGGCTTCTTCTGTCACCTGCACCCAGGCGGCTGCTGGAACCTCTGTATGGTCTTCTCTGCCTGCAACTCCTTTCTTTCCCGTTCTCTTCCTGCTTCCGATGCATCCTGCACCCTGACACGCTGATCATTCGCAAATGAAGTTTCTTTTCTTTCTTTCAGCCCTTCCTTTGGCTACTCCACGGTTCCCACCAGAGCTCTCTGCTCCTCGCAAACTTGTTTGCTGCTCCAGCTGTCCTTGTGCTCCCTTTCTTTTGACCTCCCTCTTTCTCTGCGATGATGACAATTTCCTAATTTGAATCCTGCTTACTCTTTAGGGTTTTGTAAATCCTGTTTCTCTCATGAAGCCTTTTCTGACACTCCACAGGGAATCCCCTCCTTTTGCTGATGTTACACTAATGCTGAGGGTCATTTGTGTGGCAGAAAGTGTACAGACGTGTCAGGGGAGCAGACAAGGCCCCAGAAAACTGGTCACACGGGGACAGGGGCAAGCCATTGGGCTCTTCTGGGCCTCAGTGTTCCCACTAAGGTAATGGGTAAATTAAGAGACCATGGTCGCCTGCTGACTTCACGTGATGCTCCGGATTGTGCATTTGGCTAATCTTGTCACTTCCCTCAGAGATCTTAGTTTTGTTCTCATTTTTAGCACATTTCTTGTTAGCATTGAACTATCGCCAGGCTGTTGAATAGCTTTTAATTTTTAAATTCTCACACATATTTCTGCCTCACTCGTATGGGAAAGGAAGGAGCCTCGCTCGCTCTGTGTTGGAGGCGGTGAGGCCCAGGGAGGGCCTGCTTCCAGGCGCGCAGGACCCAACGCGGCTGTCAACTACAGAGGTCTCAGTCAACCAGGGCACTGGCAGGTGTCCCCTCCGAGAGGGTGCTCACTGGTTATCTGTCAATTGATTGGACCCTGTGAGGCCAATTTGCAAGACAACTCCCTTTCGGAAGGAGGAGCCCCTTGGGTCGGCTGGGTAACGGGAAAAGTGCTTACTCCGGGAGGAGGGCGGGGCGAGCCGGAAAAAGCTCTCGCTCAGAACCCTCAGACACCCCCAGTATTTCCGAACCCCGTTCTGCTCTCCCGAGCGGGGAGGGTTGGAGGAATTGGAACCTGTCCCTTCGCGGGAGACGCATAGCTGCCTCGGGCCGCAGCTCCCGGCTGATCTGGCCCAGTGAGGCCCCCTCCCCCGCGCCCCGTTTCGCTCCGGCTCCCTGTGCTCTGCAAAGGGAGGGCAGTGCCGTGCCTGGGTGCCGCGTTCACCAGCTTTCCCGGAGCTGCAGGCGGGCGAGGAGCCCCGCTCCTTCTGGAGCCTCTCCGCAGCTTCCCCGCTCCCCCATCGCCCCCACCGCGCAGCTCCCGCCTTCCCCCCTCCCAGCCACCCCCCCTGCCTCCCTCCCGCCCGCCGGAGCGCGCACACCGGGGCTCCGGCACGTGGGCGCGCGGGAAGCGGCGGCCGCTGCTGCCCGAGCCCGAGCGGGAGCCGGCGAGCTCGCCCTCCATGCTGCGGGAGCCGCGGGCGCCTTCCGCTCAGTCTCTGGCCGCGGCCGAGCTCCGCGAGCCGGCGAAGCAACGCAGGGAGGCACGACGACGAGGACAGGTGGGGCGCGGCGGGCTGGCGCGAGTGGGGCTCTGAGCGAGGGGCTCCCGCGGCCAGGAGGAGGCAGCCCGGCTCTCTGGCCCCGGGATCCGCCGCCGCCGAGGGCTCCCGGCAGCGTGATGCCGCTGTGCTCCTGCTAGGCGGCCGCCGGGGAAGCTTCTTGCAGCTGCTCCGCCCGCACCCGCACCGCTCCGCCGGCCGGCACCTCGCCCAGCCAGAGGACGCGCCCGCAGCCCGCGCTCTGCGAGCGCCAAGTCCGAAGAGTGACCCCCGCGCCGCCAACTTCCCGGGAGCCCCCAGCCCTGCGCTGCCCGCACATCCCCAAGCAATGCACTCCCAGCCGCGCGGCGCGCCCTCTGCCAACTCGCTGCACAGGGGACCCGCTGCTCTCTGCTGCCCCGCCGCGAGCGCGTAGCCTGCGCCGCGTGGCCCGGGAGAGGAGCGAGACACCAAGGCATTCCTGGGAACCCCCGCGCGCCGCTCCCCAGGGCTTCCCCACGGAGACCGCTCCCGGACCTGGGGTGAGTAGCCTGCGCGCGGCGGCGCCCTGTACCCCCGCTCGCAGGTTGTGGGGATGGCCGGGGGACTCCGGAAAGTTAACGCTCCTGCACCTATCCTGGGATCGGCAGTGGGAGGGACGATGATTCTGAGACCACACGGATTTCCGCTGGGTTCCCCGATTGCCTCTGTCCCTAAAAGCAGAGAGGGTACTCCCTTCCCGCTTTCCAAGGAGGAAGGAGGCGGCGGAGCTCCCTGGAACCGGACACCGTGGTTCATCACCGTGCCCTTTGGGGCTTTTCGGTCGCCCGCGCGTTAAGCAGGCACCCTGCGTAAGCGCTTGGAGATCCGCAGCCGCCGGGGCGCGCTCAGAGATCGTGGTCAGCTTGGAAGAGGCTTAGCGTGCCCTTCATAAGGATACAGACTACTGGAATAGGAAGGTGTGTGTGTGTGTGTGTGTGTGTGTGTGTGTGTGTGTGTGTGTGTGTGTGTGTGTGTGTGCGTGTGCGTGTGCGTGCGTGAGAGGGAGAGAGAGAGAGAGAGAGAGAGATGGGGAGGAGTCAGAAGTGGTGGCTGGAGGAAGAGGATGAGTAAGTGTGGTTTATCTGTTCTTGAAGGATCTGCCGCTTGACGTGCCTCTCGTAGATACGGCTGTGGGGCCGAGCTATGTAGGGCTGACCAACCCAGTCCAACAGGTGGCCTGCGCCGGCCTCTGTGGCTGTGCACAGGGAGCACGGGGCATGGGGGACATTCTTTTCCCCTGGCAGAGCTGCTTCTGCCACTTCTAGGGCTGCATCTGAACGTGGCTGAAGAAACGGTCTCCGCTCTCACCCTATTCGGATGAGTGAGGCGTCCAAATGCCTCCTGTCTGGGAACAGCGGCCTCATTGTGCGCCTGACTGAGGTTTCAACTTGCAGGCAACTGAGGGACCATTCAGCTAGGCGACAAGGACTTGGCTGGCTCTCCGGACTGGAGCCTCAGCCTCCCTTCCCCGTGGTCCCTAGCTGCAGGGTGGTGGGGTGTTGTAGCTGCCGGGCTGGGGTCGGGCAGGGTGCCAATCCTCAGCTGTGCCCCTCCTCCATACTCCAGTGGCGGGAGGTGGCCATGAGGACTTAGTTCCTCAGCCATGCAGGGTTTGTTCTTACTCACCTTCCTTCTGGACGCTATCATCCAGAGACTTAGACGCCAGGGTGGGTGAGTGTTAGAACAGGCTGAGTTTGAGGACTAGGTGCGAGGGCATAGAAAAAACTCTTCCCACTCAGATAAGACTGGGATTAGGAGAGAGCAAGCGCAAGCACCCGTGCACTGAAAGTTTCTTCTCAAACTCTCTATATTTCAAGGTGTGCCAAGAGCAGTGTGTTGGGCTGGGGAAGCCACAGAGAGACTGGAGTAGCTTCTTCCAGCCTCTGCTGGGGACTTCTCTGTCCCCGTGTAGGCCCGCGACAGGAAAACCTGTTTGGGAGGAGCTCTGAATATTTAGGAAGGAGATGCTTAGAGGTGGATGTTTGGGGGAGAGACCAGCAGATGGAGATTTGGGAGTTGTGGAGGAAGAGGGTGCACCGGAACCTGGCTTCCCCTCCGATTTTACAGTGACTTTGTATTTTGGGGTTGGTTGGCTTTCAGATCCATGGGGATGTGAGGAACCTAAAGCTTCCCCAGCACATGCTTCGTACCAGTGCTACCTGCTACCGCTGACTGTGCAGCACTCCGTGAGATGTTTGTGCGCTGGGTGGGCTAAACAGATGGGCGCTCCTGAGTGGGAAGGACCTTTGGAAATTTGCTTGTAGCCAGGCAGCTTCCCCTTCAGAGCAGCCCCTTGGTCGGTTCCGCAGCTGTCTGGCCTTGCTTTCTCTAGTGTGTAATTACCGCTGCATCCTTTTAGCCCAGGTCTAGTTTCCCTCCAAGGAGAAGGACTCTTTGCACACGTGCTCAATGCCTCTGGCAGTGGGTTGCTAGAATTACTAATAATTTGTTAGCCTTGACTTGTAGCACAGACTGGCTGATTTAGCATAGGGCCTGTAGCCTGCCAGAAATGTGCCCAGGAGCTGTCAAAGGGATGAATGGTGTGTGTGTGTGTGTGTGTGTGTGTGTGTGTGTGTGAGAGAGAGAGAGAGACAGAGAGACAGAGAGACAGAGAGACAGAGAGACAGAGAGACAGAGAGACAGAGACAGAGACAGACAGAGACAGAGAGAGACAGGCAGGCAGGGACTGAAGAAGGAGCAAAATGGATGGGAGAAAAGGAAGGGCATGGAGGAGAAGGAAGAAGAGGAAGGAAAGGACAAGAAATCCAGATGATAAAGAGCCTGAGACAAGAGAAAAAAAGGGAGCATGGCCAGGAATGGGATGGAGGAAAGGTAGAGCAGCCAGAGGAGGAGGAGAGAACCCAGGGAGGGGGCCGGGGAGAGGACAGGAGCAGCCGGGAGGGGTGTGCTTTCTGTACTGAATTATTTAATTTTTATAAGTCATGCTGCTACTCTGAGGAAGTCAACAGAATCCACATGCGTAGGTAGCTGGTCTCCGGTTAGTGCTGGGTTCTCCTGGGAGGTATGAATTATGCAGACATTGGCCACCTGCTTCAGATGCAGCTGCATTAGTGATGACAAGTATATCAAAAGTTTGGATTCTTTGGAAATGCACAGATGTGCAAATGCATTTGGCTTCGCTCTTTTTTAGTTTTTATTTTTCCTAGGTAAACACAGGACCGGGGAGTTAGGACATGGGGTTATTCCCTGGTGTTTTTCACCGGTGTTATTCACCAGTGATTCTCTAAGTCCTGTTTGGAAAACGATCTCCCAGATAATTTCTGAGAAGTGCAGATCCACTCTCCTGGGAGTTTAGTCCGTGGAGGACAGGAATATGCCACAGTTATGCATGTCCTGTCGACGCTAAGGCAAGTTGTCCCTGAAGCACACTTTGATCAACTGGATAGAGGCAGTGTCACCCTCTTCTCTGATGTGTTCTTGAATTTCCTCATGAGAGATATAGTTGAGTACTTCTTTTCTGCATCCTAGGCTCTGCAGAAAAGCTCATTTCTTGTGAATTTCTCTTAAAGAAAAGACCAGTCCATGGAAGCCAGGGTTACCTTTCCATGTACCTCATTAATCACAGTAGCTGCAGGGGAAGGCAGACCACCCCTCTGGTTGACCTTGTCAAGGGTGTTCCTAAGTAAGAGATACCAGACATTCTTGATACAATATGATCCCTCTTCTTAATGCTCATAAAAGTCACATCATAGATACTGCTGTTATCATCTACAATTCATAGTTGAGAGCTAGATGTATAGGGATTATGTAACGTCCTAGAGAAGTACATCTGTTTCCTGTGACCCAGCAGCTAGAATGTCTCTCCACGGACATCTGAGTGCAAGTTTGATCCACCCCAGAGGCTGGGACCCTAATTATGTGCCACCCTGGCTCCTAATCCTGACATCTTCCACTTACACTGTTGGACTGACCCATTCTTAGAGCTCTTCCAAGGTACTCCTTCCCCACTTGACCAATGGAGAAAAACGAGAAGTGGTTGAAGACACAGAAATGATTTGCCAGAAGCCCTGTGACCAAGTGCCAGAGGTAGGATGCGCATCCTGATTTCTGGAGTCTGGGTCCAGCCCCTTTCCTACCACACCAGTAGTTAGCATATCGGGCTTTTCATCCAAATCATATGCCTCTTACTCAAAAATCTAAGTTCCTAGGGTTTGCTAGCAGGTCATGGAATTGGAATATTAGATCAGAGAGCCCAGAGATCTGTCGTGTTAGCGTACACCTCAAGCCTACATCTGCGTGTCACTGTTGGTCCCAGGTAGGCCACAGCTCTCAGATTCTGACACTGTCCTTTCAGGCAGCTTCAAGAGGAGCACTGTAAGCCCCCTGCTTCCAGAAAAAATAAACACATGAGAAGTAGTAGGTGCTGTGTGTGGCCACCCCTTTGCTTGTTTCCATAGTGAGAAAACAGGCTGGTCTCCCCAAAGGCAACCTTTGAGAAGTGCAGCAAGAGCACTGCTGTTTGTTGGACTTCCTTTTCCCCTTGTGTCGAGTTGGAAAACATTTAGAAAACATCAAATGTTCCCTCAGTGCATCTTTGGTGTGTGTCCTAATATTCCATACAAAATGACACCATGAGCCAAGCCAGCGTATCAAAAACAGTGTCAAGCTGTTACCCAATTTAGTGAAATCTAGCTGGGTTGCAAGAAAGACCCCTTCATTATTATGCTTTGGACTCTCAGCACGGATCATTGCCTCATCCTTCAGGTAAAAGGGAGCCCTGGTCACACACGTTCTGTCCCTTTCTGGCCCACTTAAATTGTTTTCTTGGTGACCTCAACATCTCTTCATTCTGTATCATTGAAAAGTGGCCAAAGGTGCCAGACATCTAGTTCGACAAAATGTTTTGTCATCTTTCCTTTTTCAGATCCAAATTTATCTTTTGAATCTGTTGCTTTTAACCCTGACCTCTTCTTCAAGGATGGTAATTGAGCCTTAGGTGGCTTTGGTAAGCAACTGTCTGATACATGTATTTTAAGTAACTTTAGTCACTTGTGAATAGAATGCAAACCAAGGAATAATTTATATTTACAGCGTCTGCATCTTTAATATGCTGGTTTTTTTTTTTTTTTTTTTATCGCTGCAGTGTTATAACCACTTCCTATTTGGCAGGGCGGGTAGTGGAAAAGTAAAAAATCAGAAAGGAACAGTTTGTGGTCAAGACTTGGGACACTAAGAGTGGACAGCGAGGGTGCGAAGCCCACCCTCAGACTGCTTGCTCTTTCAGCCTCCGAAGTCTGGTTATTTAATTTCATCAAGTGTGCACCGCTTCATTTGTAAATTGAAGGCAAGGAGGAGTTGACCGCGTGTGCTGCAAAGCTTCACCTTCATGGGTTAAAGAAGTACCCAGTGCAGGGTTGGAGGCCCCTGAAGTGAGTTGTGCTATGACTTCCTGATAAACATTTGCCACGTGCCACGCCCCCTTCAACCACAGATAAAACTGACATTCCGGAGTTCCCAGGACTTGGAAGGGGCACATATACCCTCAAAGTCAGAACCTAGAGATCAATTCTGACCTTTTCAGCTCTTCCCACCCTTACTGTTGCATGATATCAGTCAATTCTTCAACCTTATGCTTTAGAGCATTGCATAGCATAGAGGATTTCTAACAGGTCATCAACTTGCCTCACCCAGTTGAATTTAACTAGCATGGTTCTGGGTGCAGGAGGCCCATCTGAGGATTGTTGCCAGCAGCATAAAAGGCCGAACAGGGAAAGCTGCTGAAATGCTATTAGGGCTGCTGTTTAGAGCTGCTAGTTCTCTTGGGCTGTTCTGCTGGAGGGCCTGGTCATGCTGGCTTTCCTGATGAACACTGGAGAGGCTTTGGTCTTCATCTTGAGCATTGATTTCTGGCTCCGGAGGGGAAGATGGTGCACTGCTCAGCCTCATGAAGCTTGTCACGTTGGCTTTCCTCATCACTGTGGAGCTTAGGACCTCACTGTTGTTGAGGATGGCTGTGGTACTTTTGGGGTAGCTCTGGGGCTTCCCTTGAGAATTACTTCCTAGCTTTAGTTCAAATCCCTCAGCCTGCTAACACAGAGCCTCCATCCCACTGGTACAGACTTCTTAGCTTCCACCACTGACCTCTGGGCCTTTCCAGCACAGATCCATGAAGTGGGCCTGCATGAGACTTTGTTGTGGGCTCTGAACCTCCAGATGGACTGGTAGGAGGCGCTGTTATGAGCTGTAAGCCTTCAGCTGGGTTCATTAGTATTTACTTTGTGAAAAGATTTCCTGTGCTTGTAGTATATGATTCTTGGGTGATTCATTCTAAAATTTTATTATAAAACGTGTCCTATGCTATAATGTTCACTTTGCAAAAACCCCAAACCAGGACACATAGGAAATATTTCCTGGTTGAAATTTTAATTTACGTTGTCGAGTAAACCATCAGAACAGTTGGGGTCCTTTGAATTTAAGGGGATCATTTCTAGGTGTTTATGTTACCTTTAGGGAATTGCTTTTGCTTTTCACATAATTGGTATCAGTTTCCATGTATCTTTCCCTTGCTTGCCTCATTAACTCTCTCTTTTTTTTTTTTTTAATGTATTTAGTTCAGAGTCTACAGGGTCTCACTGCACAGATCAGACTCGTAGTGGTCCTTCTGTTTTCAGCCTCCCAAGCTCTGGGATTGTAGGCATGCACCACCACACTCAGTGCTATTCGCCCTCTCAGCAAACCCTGGCTGTGGGGCTGGCTCGACATGGAGATCAAAGATCGAACCTGGTCCCCTAGTGCTTGCCTAAGCAGGACCTTTAGTCTACTGAGCTATCTGGCTGGCCTGCCTCATTAACTCTTACCTGTTTATAAAGTATCAACATTGATATTAGGTCTTTGAGAAATTCTTTCTTGACTCCTCAAGGGCTGGTTTAGATGTCTTTATAATATGTTCCTCTACACTATTTTATAATTGTTTCTCTACTTTGATCTGCCTCAAATCTATATATAAGCTAATACACCTGGTCTTATTAGAAGTTGTGTTTGGAGCACCCAGGACAGTACCTGACCTATGGGAAGCCCACAAGAACAGCTTTGAATGACTAAGAAAAACTTTGAACTCACTCAGTGTGGCTCAGAAAAAATAGCCATTGTGCTTTATTCCTAAGTGGAAAAACCATTCAAAACTTAAAATTGGAAACCATGAGATATAATATGCGTCTAGGGCCACTGGTTGTTCTGGTAGAACAAGAGTGTAGTGCTATCAGTAGTTGTTGATTAACTACATTGCTAGCTTTGGGCAAGTTCCATTCTGATGTTGCTTAAGATGTAATTAGAAAGGACATTCTGATTTATAATTTAATGCGATTTTATCTGTGCATTTAATTAGTTGTCCAGAAAGACGCTTCTGTTTCACAGTTCCAAAGTTTTAGAAATTAATAGGCTTCTAGAGTAAGAAGGTTAGAAATAATCTAATCCTAGCAGCTTAAAGGAGGAAGGAGGAACTGAAGTTCAGAGAAGGAACGGGAGTTGCCTGAGGTCACCCAGCAAGGTAGTGCCAGAGTCACGTCAAGAGCCAGTGGTTTTTGGCTGCCAGCCCAGAACTCTTAATGCACAACTGAAAGTGATTAACACTTCTGTGGTGAGCTGGTCCATGGCTTTGAAGCTGTGCTTAGGAGCCTCCCTCCTGTACCAAGCCTGTCCCCTGTGAAATTCCAACATAAAACTCCTACTGAACAAGAGCGAAGCGTTTCTGAAAAGACTTGCTAATGGCGGCAAACTCCAGATGGGGGTGCTCTGGGAGAGCCTTCTGCTAGGTCTCCTGTTGGGGAGACTCGTGAGGTTCTGGGACTCCCAGTCTACTCTACAAAATAGGAAGCACAGCTCCAAAGGGATCTTCTTAGGATGTTCATGTTCCTGCATGTTATTTTTCGACACAGAGAGGCGTGGATGTTGATTACCAAATCCCTGGGAAAAGGTGGCGCCCCTCTCTTAACACTTCTGATGGTGGGGAGGCACAGCTGGAAGGAGTCACTTGGGGACCCTCTGTACCTCTAGGCTGCTTTGGAGTAGGTCTGAATGAATGAACATGAACGCGTCCTCAGACGCGGCGTACTGCGGCATTGCGAACACAGATCGTTATCACACGGTGTTGATATTACGGAGACAGCGCGACGCAGATCACTGGTGCGATATATTGTGGATGACCCTTTGGAAACATTATAATCAGTGCTGACACGGCTCAGAAATAGCTCAGCCTAGCACCTTCCCTGCATCCCAACGGGCTTGCCAAATCTGCCTGAAGTAACACAACTCTGATTATTCAAGGAAAGAAGGTATAGCTACTAATTCTCCCTGCCTCTCCGACCTCACATGCCTGAGGTTTTGGTGCTGCTTTTGATTTCATATCCAAGGATTGGGTGTTAAGCAGAGGCACTTCTCTGTCCTCCCACTGTGAGAAAACACTGCTGCCTGCCCAGTCTTGCGGGGTTACTCATCATCCCTCCAACGAGGCCTTCTTCCTTAAGGCTTATGATTTCTTCTACTTTTTTAGGTTTCTGAGTAGCATATTACAACTGTGTAGACTGAATAGCTCCCCAAGGACTTTTATCAGGCATTGGGAGGTTAGCCAGTGCTGTACTTATATGTAGGTACAATAAGACGTCACCAAAAAGATGACAAAAATAGTGAGTGGAGAATTAAACAGAATTAAAAGCACAATCGTCTGAACTGGAAAATGTAGGAAACCCAGAGAGAAGGGCAGGGCAAGGGATGAGGGCTTTGAGGACATGCTGAGGAGCCTCCCTCCTTTATCAAGCCTGTCCCTTGTCCCCTGTGGCATCATCCTTTTCCTTTTTCTTATGTAAGACCTCCAACACTCCACCTGAGATAATTCTGGAATGTAAGAGCAACCAAGGTTTAGGAAGGCTAGCATGTACTTAATTTTCATGGCTGTCAATGGCAAAGCCAGGGCTTGAGTCCACCCTTTGTCTACTTTCAAACTTCATAAAGTAATATTGTCTCCAAAAACTCTGAGCTGAAAGGGAGAGGGAAAATCTCCTGTTGCTTTATTTATTTATTTTGCAGGACTGGGGTTCAAACTCATGAACTTGCATTTGCCAGGCAGGCACTTGTGCCACAGAACTATCTCCCTGGCCCCTTCTGTGGTTTTAAGTGGTTGCAATGTACATTATGAAGCACCGTTTGCACTGTTATTTAGTACATACCCATATAGCCTAGTTTGAAATTTAAAAGCCCCTAATGTGGATTATTTGCTGATATTATTCTGCTTTATCCTGCTACCTACTATGCACATATACACACGTGCAAGAAAAAAAACAGAACTTTCAAAAAC
Organism: Myocastor coypus; assembly: GCA_004027025.1. Taxonomy (NCBI): domain Eukaryota; kingdom Metazoa; phylum Chordata; class Mammalia; order Rodentia; family Myocastoridae; genus Myocastor; species Myocastor coypus. Next base: position 43,215 of record PVJA010004235.1, on the reverse strand, counting down.
CAGTAACACTATGATGCATGGCATACTCTGATATTTTTTCTCTTTTTTTGATTTTTAACATAATTTATTTCAGATTTATTATTAGAGTCACATAATCCTCAAAATCTAAGTTTACAACTGATTAGCTCATGAGCTCCTTTATCAGTTTAGGTTTGTTAGTAGGGAAAAAATTTCCATACAGTACCTTGGTAGTTCCATGATTTGCACAGAATGGAGATGTGGTGAATGCAGAAGGTATCACACGTGTAGGACAAGCACTCTCAAACATAAGAAGCTAGCAACAAAAGACAGTGTCCTTTCAGTCACTTAAAAATGCTAGTGGAATTTTATGATGAGAAAAAGCTCTGTAAGTTTGTATACAACCTACTGAGCAACTAAAGTGGCCCCATAGGTTGGTACCTGTGCACTTAGGTATTTATAGTACAGTACTATTCATTTATCTGCTGTTTAATGTTACAAAAATATGAAAGTCTAGGTTCTCCAAGCAATTGCTTGGTTTTTTTTTTTTTTTTTAATATAGTGTCCTGTATAGAGCGCTTTATCTATCTTTTTTGTCTTTCTGAAGCTTCAGTGGGACTCCATATTTTCTATTCTATTGTAATTTGTTTTCTAAAAATCTGCTGTGCCCCACATAATGGATTTATGACACTTGTGCCTTGTAACCCATTGTGGTAGTCCACTTTCCGTCACTGTGACGAAAATACCAGAGAAAGTCAATTTAAGGAAAGGAAAATTGATTTGGGCTCTTGGTTGTAGTTCATGATCAGGTGACTGCACTGTTTGGGGCCTGTGGTGAGACAGAATGTCTTGGTGGGAGTGCATGGGGGACTGAGATGCTTTCTCTATGGCTGGAATAAGGAAGAGAGGGATTGGCCCCAGTGGTCCCTTCAAGGGCATACCCTGACATACCTAGCTAGCTTCCTTTAAGTTAGAAAAAAATGGGGATAAACTGAAATCTTTTACTCTCAGATCTGGTAAAAGACAAGGATGTTCTCTATCACTGCTCCTATTCAATATAGTTTTGGAATAATTAGATGCAGCCATTAGACAAGGGAGAGAAATAAAAGGGAATAAGAATAGGTAAAGAAGAAGTTACACTACCAATTATTGCAGGTGACTCCACCCAGACTTATTAGAATTACTGTGCAAATTTGGTAGCAAAGCAGGATACGAAGTCATTGCCCAAGAATTGTCTCTGAAAGATTCCTGCACCCTCCAACACCATGGGCTGGGAACATGGGCCTTTGGGGGCTGTTTGACATCCAAGTGATCACGTTCACACCCAGAAAACCCCTTCCTAGTCTGATAGGGGGGTGGACTTTTGTAAGTAAAGAAAGTGAGGATCAGGGAGGAAAGCCACTTGACCTTCTTCCAGATGTTGCTACAGCCTGCTGGCGTAGCTGGTAGTCAAGTCTAGACTCAAGACATACCCCACAGTGTCCTTGGCTGTGGGCCCCTCTGGATGGTTACTTGTCCTGACCATCCTTGAGTTTCACTGCCCTCTTGCCTAATTATTTTTCTTTTATGAGATTTAAGGGACAGACTCAAGATTAGGTACATGGAATTGGCGGTAGATGTTGTCCATTTTCTGTTGTTCTAACTGAGGACCACTCAGGATAATTTATGAAGTACTCATAGGGTAATTTATTAATCGTCTCTTTTGCTCACGGTTCTGGAGATTACATGTCCAAGAGGATGGGGACACCACCTGATTAGCATTGGTGAGAGACTTTTGGCTAAATTCTAACATGGCAGAGGCCATCACGCAGAGAGTCACAGTAAAGAAGCCAGAGACATTCTGTCTGCAGCCCACTAACCCACGTGTGGATTCATTCATGAAAATGGAGTGCACAGGTATCGCCACTCCACACTGCTGAGCTTGGGCCCAAATATTCAATATGTAACATTGGAGAGGAAGGGATAGAGGTGAGGTCCCTTGGCTTCTCTGTGGGCCTCTGTAGACTGTTTGATCAAAGGAAGAGGGAGAAGATCTTGAGGGACAGAAGGCACATCAGCACTGCCTTGGGTGTCCTTTATCCCTAAATCTGCCTCTCTCTGGGCCCCTTTCCTTTCCACGGTCGTTACTCCTTTGTTTCAAGGCATTGGCACAGGGACTAAACATAGAGCCCAACTTCCCATGCTTGAGGTGCAGAACACACTTTTGAGAACACTGATGAGGACCCAGGTGGAATTCTTTTGAAATGGTAATTTTCTTTTTTTTTTTTTTTTTTGTCTTTTTTGAGACAGGGTCTCGCTATGCAGTTCAGGCTGGCCTTGAGCTCACTTTTGTAGCCCAGGCTGGTCTCGAACTCACACTGATCCTCCTGCCTCAGCCTCCCGAGTGCTAGGATTACAGGCATGCACCACCACGCCCGGCTGAAATGGTAATTTTCAATCTACTTTTTTTTTTTTTGTGGGACCAGGGTTCGAACTCACGACCTTGCACTTGTCCAGCAGGCACTTGTGCCTCGGAGCTATCTCCCCAGCCCCTTCGATCTACTTAACATTACATGTGCACACAGGAAAAGCCAACCTGAATAATAGGGTATATGGGTAAGTGCTCTCTCATCCCTTAAGGTACACCCTAGATCCCCTTTTTCCTGTGTGGTAATATTGCCAATGTCCTCCTCTGTATCCCTTTAGCAGCCACTCAAGTGTGAGGGCACAGGTACTTTCGCTTGGTGCTCACCAAGTCAGAGGAGGCCATTTATTTTGGTAAAAGGGAAAGGTGATTGATTGAAAGCTAGCTCCACTCCACAGAAAAAGTTGATGCCGTGGTCTCAGGTCACCATCTCGCCACATGTGTATGCACTGGGGCCTCTTATTGCAAGGTTCAGCTGGGGAGGTAATACAGGGGGAATTAGCCATCTTCAGGCTTTCACCCCTTCTTGGAGCAGGATGCCCTTGGCTAAGGGACTGAAACTAGGCTGGGCCTGCTTGTCAGCATGCATGTGTTCTGTCCCTTCCTCTTGGCTGAGGCTAGGAGGACTGACTGTGGTGGTCCAGATCGGAGAAACTTGAAAGAAGCCTTTCGAGTCCAAAGGGAGAAAGATAAGCTTTAGAATCACATTTTCCAGAGTTGGTTACACTCTCAGAGATGCATGTAAACAAGAGCCTGCTTTTTCCTCTTTCCCCTCCCTGACAGTGTGCAACAAAAGCTACTTGGGTTTTCCCCCCATGTAAATGGTTTCTCATGGGGACTGCAAACATCAGTGAGTACTGAGGCTCCTCATGACTTTTCCGAGTGCCACCATGGGCTGTATCAAGGCCCCTTAGCTGAGATTAAGTGTAATGATGAAGAGCGCAGACTCTGCAGCTAGCCTTCCTCTAGGAGCTTGTGTGAGCCTGTGCATACATGTGTGCAGGTGTTTGTGTGGGGAGGGAGCTGGAGAAAGAGAAATACTAGAAGATGGGGACCAGAGACAGCCTCACTAAATTTTGAGCGACATTATACCTCATTTGTTCATATTTTTAAAGATTCTTTTTTTTTTAAACTACTACAGGAACACTTTTCATACCATCAAACTACTAAGCTTTACTTGTGGAGGATGTTTTGTCCTTGCAGTGCTGGGAAATGGCGTCAGTGCAGTCAGTGCCCCCTGGCCTTGAGGGATGTGGAAACAACCTTTACTTACCCCAAAACAACTTACGAATGGTGCTGGATTTGATGTTGGGTATCCTTCCATGCAGAAGGAGGAGCGGTACAAAGGCTTTAGTGTGGGATGCTGAGGTCTTGTGTTGGAGCACCACACCAGGGTCAGGGACCCCCAAAGCAGAGGAGTGCTGGAGAACATGTTGGTCTCTAGGAAAGAGCTGCTTTAGACCAATGGGAAGCTCTGGGACGAGGATAGATAAATACCGCGTCTGACCTGCCTCAGCTAGAATTCTGCGCAAGGCCTACAGGGATCAATGGCTGTTTCTAAGTTAAGGCAACATAGATTTCTTTCCTTCACGATATACAGAACTTTGTAGAGAAACTCTTGTTGATGTAAGTTTTATACTAGTGAGTGTGAAAGAGACGTAGACCTAGACCCACTGAATATGTGCTTGAAGAAGGCATTTCCCCTTGAGTAGTGGGCGGAGTAAAGGAGAAAGGCATCTTGGTAGCTGGTTCCTGTGAAAAGGATAGCAGAGACGAGGCAGCTCCGGCCTTCCTGGAGGGCTGAGTGCTGCGTGAAGTGTGTGAGAGCAGCAACTTCTAACTCACCAGCTGGGAATTTCCATACCAGCTGAAGTAAGTAGCAAGTCTTATTTGTACTCAAAAAGTGTAGGATTTCAGCTTCTGAAAATCAGTTGTTTTCATGGAAGTTGAAGAATGAAATTGAACAGCAAGGAGAAATGAACCCAGATCATTCTGCCCTCCCTGCAGGACTTACGGAAGCTTCTTGTATTGTTTCCCAGCATTCCTTTCAGCACCAAATACTTTCACTGCATGAATTCATCTTTTATTAAATGACACATAGTTTAATGGAACACGTACCTCAAATCCAGCCAAGGTTTTATTTTCTTATGTCACAGAGAATAATAGTATCTTGATTTTGAGAATGTACCATATTGGATATTTTCTTTGCCCTGATTTATGATCAGAAAATAGTGAATGCTTTCGTTTGCGAAAACTTATTACAGTAAGAGACACATTGCCAGGAACGCCCCTTAGGATACTGGCCCATGTTTTGGGCACCCTTCTCCCATCAGCTTTTCCATTTTCTGAGACAGTTCTGAGAGTTCTCCTCATGAGTATCTTTAGTTGCCCATGGTGGCTGCCTTGATGTCCTGAGGCAATTCAGATTGTTTACCTTTCATGGTCAGTTTTACTCTGGTGAAGAGCCAGAAGTCCCATGGTTCCAGGTCTGATGAAGAAGATGGATGAGGATGCATAGTTATACTTTTGGAAGTATGCCTTTCTGTTAAGATGGTACCTGGGAGCAGTATTCACCATTCTTTGGATCACCAATAGAGACAATAAGGGACTTTCCAGAGCTATCTCAGAAAGTGGCCAGAGTGACGGGATACGTTGAAAGTGGGAGGGAGGTGTTTTGTGTGTCATTATTGGCAGTGTGTCATGTACTATAATAAGTTTTTCAAAAATGTGAACATATACTCTATATTTTGATCATCCTTTGTAGTTCTGGTTAAAAAAAATAGTGAAGAATATTGTCAGTCTATGTGGTCCTTATGTGAGATACAAAAACCACCCCCAGGAAAATCCTTCTTGCATTCAAATCAAAGCTTCTAGTTTTAAAGAAGGAAGAGGAGGCGATAGAATGACCCATGTGTCCCATTCTAAGCCGTCTTGGCCTTGCCAGGACTGGTATTTTCCTACTGAGACTTGGTGCTGTGATTGCAAAATGGTCTTGAGCAGCACATTGAGAATAATGATATATTGTGTGTAATTAAAATTTAAACTGTATGCTGTAGACAATGAATTCACTAAGAATTCGGAAGAGGAAGTGATCAGGCAGGCTTGCAATCAGAAAAGCCAAGCTTCCTTTTATGCTCATGGTGTGCCGCACTGGATGCAGAGAACACGATGCCCCTGGTCACCGCGCTTTCAGCACCCCATCTCTTCCCCCCAGCAAGGACTTTTCCGGCTGACACAGTTGAGTGTTTGCCATTTAATTGTGATGCTGCTGACCCAGAGAGAGCATCAGCTCCCACTGAGGGTGTATTCCAGGAGACTGCCTCCTCTCTCCCGCCAGAGTCTCTCACTGTGACTGGCATTTCACTCAGACTGACTGGCTGTGAAATGAGCTTCCCACAACAGCCTCCTTGGGTTCCATTACTTTACTACAGTGACTCATGGAACTTAAGGAAACACTTACTTAGACTTCCTGTTTATAATAAAGATGATCACAGAGGATCCAGATGAACTACCAAGTGGAAGAGATGCACTGGTCCAGATCTGAGGGGCCACCTCCTGGCACCTTGATATGGTCAGCAATGCAGCAGTTTTCTGTCCTGTGGCTTTTGATAGAAGCTCCATGACATAGGTATTGTCGATTGCAACTTTGGCCATTACCTTATAGCTCCTTCCCTCTCTGGTGAAGTAGGCATAGGTTTTACATTTCAGTTTCTTGCAGATTATTGGTTTGTCTGGAAACCACCGCCTTTGCTGGCCTTAGCCAGGAGCTTAACAAGGATTGCCTCATTAGAACAAAAGATGTTTTTGTCACCTGGGAAATTCCAAGGGACCCTGGAGCTGTGCCCAATGCCCCTTAAGAAGGTCTTAGGAGCTCTGTGTAAGCTCTCAGGGTTAAAGATGAGAGGCTAAAACCAAAGATTCTTACAGTATCTATGCCTGAAGGGTTTTAGGAAGTCTATCTCAAGTACTGCTTATTATATCACAGTATGGGAGTAAAATGCTTCCCACATGCCCTCAGAGAGCTACCCTAGATGTAGGAGTGGATGCTTTTACTGGGCCCTGTCTGCATCAGCTGAACTCTTAGAACACAGTAACCATTTTATGGTTTTATTTGGCAGACCACCACCTCATGCTGGGAAGCACCCTAGATCATAGGTGAGCATGGATTTTAATGTATTTTTAGGCTTGGAATAAGTAAGAAAAAATTTCTACCTTCCATGTACACATATGTCACATTTTAAAAAGTCCAAAATAAACCTTAAACTGAAACCAGTGTGGGAGTACTGGCCAGTTTCTTTTTCCTGTAAGCCAGAAAAAAGAAACTGAACTTGACTCTTACAGGAATTCGTGGAGTAGAATAGGACAGATTGGTCCTAGGTGAGTAGCTTTTTCTTTTTTTTTTGACTTCATGAAAAATGCCATCACAAGTTCTTCTGGAGGAAAACATGTCTTGTTTAGGCTGGGAACTTTCTAGGAGAAGATAAAAAAAATCCATAATCAAAGATTTTAAGGAGCTTGGGACATAGCTTGGCAGTCTAAACACCTGCCTGGCAAGCTGAAGTACCCAAGTTCGATTTTTGATACTATCTGCCGTGCTGTCCCTGAAACTGGCCATGGTGACATATGCCTGTAATACCAACACTGGGGAGGCTGAGACAGGAAGATCACTATGAGTCTGAGCTGTGTAGCAACACACTGTATCAATAATAATAATGATGAAGATGATGATGATAACGTCAAAAATACAAGAAAATAAGACACCAGAGTTACCGGAAAGAAAGCAAAACCAAATCAAATGAAAACAAAACACATAAAGCACCCAAACTAAAAACCAAAAACTTAAACCTCCAAGCTTTTCACCTGTTCTAATTATCACTTATGGAATGGAAAGTAATTATATATGAGTGTTTAAATGAAGAAAAGATGATTTAAAATATGAGTATGAAAATAGACTGTACAAAATAACCAGGAAGATTTGATAATTAGATGTTACTTTTCTAAAGAAAATAGTTGACATAAAAAAAGAATTTATGAGATGGATTAAAAATCATCGGTATGACATCAAAAGTCAGAACTAAGACAGAAGGAAAATGTGAGAGAATAGTTAAGAGTCAACGTAAACTGAGAAGTTTGTTACACATTTTATCAGAATAAAGAGCAAATAGAGAAGTCCCATTTGTAGAGGTAACAGGATTTTCTAAAGTTCTAAAATGAAATTCTAATTTTTAAAACTAGGTGAATGATGTAAATCTATGGATATAGGAAGTTGAAATAAGATAAGTAAAAAATGAATCTATACGTAAATGTATTGAAATGAGTGGAAATAGAAGGTACAAACGCTTAGAAGCATCCAGTAAGCATCAATGTATCTCACCACTCACAAAGAACTCCATGCAGTACTACTCAGTGACAATAGAAGATAAGAGACATTAATCGCATCCTGAGAGTTTTGGGAACTGTTGAGCTGGAATTGTTCTCCGTCCCTTAGGAAGAAGAAAATGAATGCATTCACAGATAAAGAGAACTTGACTAAGACAACTTCTCAAGAGCACACAGTGTTGAAATCCTAGAAGATACGGAGGAAGTTATGCCAAGCCAAATAAACTGGTAACAAAATACATGGATATAACCAGTGTAAAATCTGATAGAATGATAAAGTCCCAACTTGTGTGCACTGCTTTGGAGAAAAGAAGTAACACATAGTCACCAATTCTCTCCTTCAGAGCTCTTGCTCTGAAGACAATGAAATATGAATTCCGCAGACACAGCAGCATGGAATGAAGTGAGTATAGCACATTTGGTGGAAAGAAGAGGAGCTCTCGCCAGCCAAGAGGGGATCCAAAGGAGGACTCTAAGAGGTGCCCAAGGTCAGGGATTTATTTGCCCTTTGATGGGCTATTTTGATGGCTGCAGGCATATGAGGCAGTGAAACAATACCGTTGCTGCTTTTTCGTAGGCTTTTGGCATCAGAAGGAACAGGCTTCCCTCGCACTCCAACTTCCCTGGGCTTATCTCAGTTTGCTTAGACCCCAGTCCATTGAAACTATATGGCTGCCATTTTTAGTTAGGCTGCTGAGGTTAGTCTTCTGCTAGCACTTTGATTCCCAAGGACAGCCACAGTGAGCTTTCATCTCTTGTGTTTCAATTTCCCCAGGCCCATTGTATTTTATTTAGGTGCCATCTCAGCTGTCTGTTTTATTTTTCCGTCTCTGGGTCTCAGGACTCATTAGTGAGGGCATGCATTCTCCCAACGGCAGAACCTTAAATGGCTTTACAATCTGGCTGTTTGTCTTCTGTCTTCTTTTCCCTCTTCCTTTCTCATTTTTTTTTCTGCAATGATCTTACTAGACAGTTGTCAGTTTGGATAGACATTTCAGACATCCATGGGCTTTACAGCTCCTTTATGTGTTGTTCTTCAAAAGACTTATAGAGTGAGAGCTGCTTCATAAGCTGAAAAGTGTTCTTTTTTTTTTTTTTTTTTCCTGGAAACACATATGATGAAGGAGTAGTGGGTAGAAATTATAAAAAGTTGCTACAAAAGAGGAAGGAAATAATGGACAAAGAGCTTCAATGAAGTTACTCTAAAGAGGAAAAAAGTGAGCAAGGACTGTATAGACACTTGTTCAGTCTCATCGTCAGAAGAGACTCCACAATGACAAGTCAATGAGATTTTTTTCATACTTGTTCTTTCAGAAAAAATGACAAAGTCTCAGAGTACAAAACATTGGAGAAAATTTTAAGACATTGCTTTGGGAGTATGTGTCAGTAGTCATATAGGCATTAAGTAAAATGAGGCATGCTTCAAAATACAGCAAATGTTTAAATTCAAACAGTACAGTAAGAACCCCATTGCCATTGTCTGCCTTGAAGCACTATCCCTGTCTTGAAACACACATGTCCTATTGTTCTTGCCAGTTTTCAAAGCAGGGCTGGGGTCCTCTTTGATAAGTGACTTTGCTATCAGGGCCTGGGGTCCTTTCTGGAATGAATTGGATGGCTTTAGGAAGAAGGGGGGCCTACTGTAATGAGCTGGGGTTTTGAAGCGCATGTGCAATGTAAAGCTGCATTGATCAGTCTGTATGTATAGCCAGTTCTTTGTGACTGTACCACAGAATGATCTATCTGTTCCTTAGACGATAGGAACCTTTGACCTAAGAAGACCCACCTAAGAAGTGGATCTCATGATGTCCATGTTGAAAGTTGTTGTTCTAAGTTTTCCACTGACAACGTAGTAGAGCTGGGGGGTGAAGCTCAGTGTTGGGGTGTACACTCATTCCTTCACATCTTGTCCTAACATAGCAAAGAGAGTTTATTCAAACATACCAAGGGCCGGCCAAATAGCTCAGTGGATTAAAGCACCTGCTTAGACAGATGCAGTGGTCTGGGTTTGATTCCTGGAGTGCTTTGCTGGCTCTACCTCCACCCCTGAGGCACCCAGAGATGGCTGTTGAGCCTGGGTGTGGTGGCACATGCCTGTGATCACAGCTCTTGGGAGGTTGATTACAGGGGCTCACTAGGAGTCTGATTTACATAGCGAGACCCTGTAGGTCCCGTCCTAAGATACAATAAAACAAAAAAAAATATCAGTTCATGAATATTCCTTGTACCATAATTTTCCTGCTTGTGATACCTAGGAAAAGGAAACCAGTTTGGAGAGATGCAGGGAGGGATGTATTTCACCGAGAAGGAAACAATATGTTATTCCTTTAAGTTAGTATACAAAGAACTAGATTTATTTGTGGGTTCCCTTCCTAGTGTATTGTTGTGAAATAACACCCTAAAATGACATGAAGAGAGATAACTTTTAGTGCCACATTCTGGGGGTGCCTGTTGATAATCTCGGTAGCCTGTGAATCGCAGATAGGAGGTCTGCAAGCTAAACTCTAGCCTGAGTAGTTCAATAAAACTCTGTTTCAAAATAAAAAAGGTCTGGGATGTAGTCCAATGGGAGGGCCCTGGGTTCCATCTTCAGTATTTGGAAAGTGTCATTCTGTGTGTCACAAAATAGATCTTTAACAACTTACCAGTCCAATTATTTAAATATAGGATAGCCCAAAATTACATCTTTCCATTCTTTTTGTAAGATAATATAATGGAGAATATCAAAAGGCCAGTTTGTATCAGATTCATTCAATACAGGAATCAACTGTTTGAAATGACGCCAGCTGGAAAGATGGTCTGGGTAGCTGGTAGTTAAACGTATTGCCCAAGTGATGGGGGAGGGTAGTAAAAGTGCGTACACTCAATAGTCTGGAAAGAATGAGAGATTATTCTTTGTGCAGCAGAGAACACCAAGGGGCACCTAAGCTTGTTTAGGCTCTTGGATGAGACAGTGAGAGTCTACCTTTCTCTGAATGTAAGTATATTTTTGCTCAATCTGGTGGTTACTTAACTAGTTTATAATAGCCCTACCACTTTAGGTGGTCCTATATATTTGCTATTTCTGTATGTGTAATCCCCTTAGTGAAAGGAAGACTTAAGGTCTTGGACACTGTAGGAAATTTAGGCAAGATAATTTTCATTTCTGTGCAGTGTAGCTACAAAGCTCCTTAGATTTTTAGGGTTTCCTGTTGTTAAAGTGCAAGTGATTCACTGATTATTTTATATCTGCATGATACCTATGTGGGTGAATAAGACTTCCAAGTATTTTTATTGAGCATACACACAAGAATAGATGAACTTATTTTCATTGATGATGATGATGATGATAAAGAGATGAGCTTTGAGGGAAGCAGATGGTCCAAATATCTGCCTTTAGGGGTGACAATTTATCAATGCTGTGGGGTGCGTGTGTTTTATATTTTTTGTTCTTTAAACATTAGCTTCTGTCAATTTGCAATAGCTAAATCTTAGAAATAATCTGAAGGCCCACTAATTGAGCAATAGATAAAAGATATGTATTTTTTTTTAATGTAAGGGAGTGTTACTCAACCATAAAAAGGGTAAATTAGAGACCTTGCTAGGTAAATGGATGCAACTTGAGACTGTTTATAAAAGAAATCAGTGAGACCTGTATGTGTAACCATTGTACAGCCTCACAATTGAGAAAAACTGAAAAAATAAATAAGATCCAAATGTACACTAGATATTGTGAATTGGAAGAAACTATTTAAGAGAAAAGACAAACTATAATGGGAGAAAGGGGAAAAGAAGAAAGGAAAAAATATACGCAAGGTAATTAAAATAACTATGCAGCTAATTTCTCTTAGTTGTTTAGAAAGAAAAGTTTGTGCTGATATTGTTTGGACAAGGTATCACGCCTGTATCTACAAAGACAACAACAGACGACATATTAATTATTGTAACTTTCCTACTCACTTGTTTTGAAACTCTTTCATTGTTATTTATTTTTTCTCTTCAGAAAAAGAAAACACCATGTAACTGAAATGATTACAAGAGTTTGTGGTACAGACTTCATATCAAAGCTCTGAAATTAAAATTTGGTTCATACAAGAGCTAAGATTCAGCCCTTTCATTACAACCTAGAATGGCTAGTATTTAAAACACTACACACTTTATTTAGTGGACCGACAATCTAAGGACAGTCTTTGGTGGAACACAATGCTTTCAAGTCAGGCCAAAAAGCACCTGCCTTCTCTGAGCCTGGGTTTTCTAGAGGTGAAACAATCTAGATCAGTTAGTAGCTCTCCCTGCTGAGAATCTGAGAGTGTGAAATGTGGTGCTGTGCATAATATCTCTAATAAAAAACAAGTTATCAGTTGTATAGGGCATTAGCCCTCCCACTTTCTCCCATCTCATTGCGGGTGCCTTGGTTGTAATGATCATTTGCATCTCATTTGGTCCCGAGTAATAACTGCTTGACTATCTGCACCCTCCCCCATTGCCTCGTCTTGCGTGGGGCATGTTGCCAATGTGATCCTCGTGTGTTTATGAATCAAATGAGACCTAACTGGCCCATGTTACCCTCTGCGTTCCCTTGGCACCCTTCCATACGCTAGCTAGGCTTACTTCTCAGAGGCGTATCTCTTGTTCCTAGCCGGTTACCACCTGTGCTGTAGACCCTTGTTCTTCACATCTCTCTCCTTCTCCTCTCAGGTCCTATTTTCCATCCCTGTAGTACCACATATTTCTTCCTCAGAATAGCCATAGCTACAATTTAATATTTATGAGAGTGATTAATTAACATCCATTTAAATAAAAGTGTCATGAGGTTAACAGCCAGATAGGAATCTCTAGCCCGCAGTAGGTTACCTTTTTTCAGTACATATTTAGTGAGTTAATCTGTAAATGGCAGGGACTCCTGAACCTCTTGACACTGAGCCTTTCATATAAGTATTACAGCCCTGGTCTTCAGGAGAGGAAAATAAAGCTCAAGGTGTTTTTAAACAGTTTGTTTGAAAGAATGCACAACACATAAATAATGGAGCTGTACTGTGTGAGTGTGTCATGCTGTGGCTAAATCATGTACTCGTAATTATCTGAAGGGTAAGTGCTCGAGATGTGTCACTCTCATTGCTATTAGACATGGTTTCATTTCAACCATCTCCTTTTCTTTCTTTTTTTTACTATCATAGTGTATGAGTTTTACGGGAATCTTTTAGGGTTCACTGTCAAATATTTATTGAGTACTAGGCCTAGGGCATTGTGTTCTTGTAAGAAAGTCAAAGTGTAGGAGTCAGCACACCACACTCCCTGAGAATCTTGCTTTGTGCACTGAAATATTTCAGATTAAAATGTATGGAAAGTGCTATGGAGACCAATGAAGATGTCTGCCTGACTCTGGGCAGCACTGGGGAGCTGAGGTTTGCCAGTTCCTAGGAGACCAGGCTGCTCTCTAAAAGTCCGAGGTCTGGGTTTTGCTTTGTGTACTCAGCTCTCAGTCATGGAGTGATACAGTACCATGGTTCTAACTCTCCAGGACCCATGCTGTTGCTGCTATCTGTTATTCTTAGGTGTATATTGACAAGCATGTACAATAGTCCCGATGGCGCCACACCTGACACAAGAGACAGAACCCCATATGTTTATGTTTTTCTTTTTCCCCCACTATGGTATATTTCAAATTGTTTTGAATTGGTGAATTTTTAGACAGCGTTCCCTAAAGCCTTCAGTACTTGCCACCTCCCCCCGCCCTCCAACATGGCCTTTGTCTGACCATGACACTGCACACCCATTAGTGTGGCTGGGCAACACAGCCTTATAATGTGCAAAGTGTATATGCACAGCAGAGGAGAAATGAATTGGCAATCCGGCACTGAGGGCAGAACTAGCAATTGGAGATCCGAGTTTGCTCATGACCTGTAACCATGTATACGTCTCTGACTTTGTAATATTTAAAAAGATGCACTCTGGGTAGTCCTGGAGTTCCAACCCAGAGCCTCACCACATGCTAAGCAAGGATTCTACCTTGTAGCTCCACTGGCTGGGCTTTCTGCTGTTACCTAGTTCTTGTTCCATGTGCTGAAGATAGTACTTGGTTCTTTGTCTTCCCTTTTGAGATCTTGTGCAAGTCGAAGGAGATAACGGACATGAGAACGTGTTGTAAATAGAGAAATGCTCTTCTGATAGAAGCAGTTTTAATTAAGAGTGAATTTGGCTTCAGACAGTGAGCAGGCTGGCCGTGAACAGCTTGCCCTGTGATTTCTGACACCCGCCACAGAAAGAGAGGACTAATTAAAAGGGCAGAGTTACAGAGTGAGGACACAGGCTCAAAGGGAGAAGTGTCTTGTTTCTCTGCCTGGAGAAGAACGAGAAACGAAATAGCACTCATTTAAACGGAGCCACAGAGAACTGTACTACAATTATGCAGATAATTATTTTTCATTGTATTGCATTGGTTTCAGCAGTATGTGATGGAGTCAGTTATAAAGTGGAACATTAGCATCTTATTTTTAAGCCACTTCAGTGTTAAAAACTTGAAAAATAGCGAGTTCTATTTATCTCTCCAATAGAAAGAAAGGAGAGAATATAGTTTTTCTAGCCTTAATTTATAACTGAAAGTTTATCAATAAGGCATTTCAATTCATGAGGCATAATTTCATGCTTAGAGTACTTGTAGAGTTGTCTGGTGATGATTTATGCATTTGTAATTATTTCTGTCCTCAACTTGTAATTCTCCTTTAACTTTCTATACTTGGTAACTTTCCAGCTAGAAATGCTGGCTTACAGTTGGCCCAGTTTTGCAACCATGAAGGCTGGAGAAATTCCAAATAAATGGGCGGTGTACGCACCGGCCACGGGCTCTCCTTAGCCTGCTCTGCTCCGTACTTGAGCACTATGTCCATTAACCTTCGTATCTTCTGAGGCAGAGACCATAGAGTGCAGGAGTTCTTACCACATCTCCACCAAATATGGTGCATTTTGTTGTGATTCATCATGGATGTTATCATAGCTCATAGAGAAATGTTATTAACTTTAATTTACCAAAATTGAGTGCTCTATGAGACATTGAATCAAGCTGCTTTCCCGTAGCTGGTAAACACATTTATTAAAACTAGAGAAGATTAGTACTCACTGTGCCCTACCTACGCCAATTCCCATAAAACACGAAAGTAATAGTTTTATAACCCGGGACGTGTTATTTTATTTTATTTCTGCCTGTTTGTACTTTTCTGAAACATAGGCTATGAGACTAATAGAACTATCAGACCTCTCAAATCTAGCATCATAAAACAATTTGTCTTGGAATCATTTACTCTGTGCAGGAAAACGTACGAGGTCATTCACTGTAAATCAGGATATTACTGAGCACTTTGTCATTGCTGAAGGTTTTCTGTCTGGTACTTAGTGATGGGCACGTTAGAAAGGACTGATTCTTTGCAATTTTTTTTCTTCTAAGTATGGCATTATGCTTTCATTTTCCTTGTTAGCTCTCAGGTATTCTCTCATGGAAGAGGCTAGGTTCTTAAGCATTCTCATAACCCTGATAATGGTCTATGTAACTGGTTTGTGTGCATTTCTTATATAGTACTGGAATCACTTGAGCTGCTTCCCAATTTGTTGATATTTGTGGATCTTTTTATGAGCAGAATTCTGGGCACAGGGCAAACATGCGAGTGATCATGATTAAATGCAGGAAAGGATTTTTTTTTTTTTTTTTTTTCATTTGACTTCCAGTACTTATGAGGAGAAAATGCAAGGGGACTACAGTCTGGGGACTTAAAGTTAGAAATAATTTTCATCACTTTGTTGATTTTAGTATCTTGCTAATTGTTAAGTTAAAATTGTGTAATGATTGATAAGAATGTTGGGGCCTAAAGTAAATCTACCCATCTTCTTCTTTTTTTGTTGTTGAACTGGGGCTTGAACTCAGGTCTTTGCACTTGCCAGGCAAGTGCTTACTCTGCTGAGCTATCTCCCCAGCCCCAATCTGCCATTCTTTAATGCCCCTTCTCATGCTTATTAGCCACAAGTCTTTGGGAACCTGAATCCCTCACCTTTGTCATCTCTAAAATGGGAGTTGTAGTAACAGAAAAAAACTTTTCTCAATTACATAAAGAAACCAGGTCAATCTTATCAGCATGCAACTTTTCTTAGAAATGTAGGACTTGAACCACGGAGTACTATTTTACACAGATTTGAAAATTAATTCAAAGTCCAAAAAGGAGCACATTTAAACCATCTCTTTTATGGGTCTTATTTTTTGTTAATTGACACAAATTAACAAAATAATTGACACAAAGCATATTGTCCTCATAATAGTAATATAGAGCACAGGGTATGGACATGATACATTTTCTAATCGATATTGGTAAGGAAAGAAAAAAAAAGAAAAAAAATTCTTCACTTTGAACTGAGAGGAAGTAGATGTATACATAGTCCAATGTTCAAAAATTGCAGTTGGTTAATGGTAAAACTGGCAATGTTGGAGGTTGTTGATTTAAGCCTCTTACAGCTCATCATACTAATCTAGTTCTGCATTTTATGCCTTGTAATTAAGCTTTTCTGCTGGGTGATCAAGGGCAAGTTAAAACAAGACCTGTATAACAAAACATTCATCTTTTGTATCTTCCAAGGTCAAATCCCCTCAGGATTAACTTTGGAACCATGTACAGTGCTTTGTAGAACTGTTGTCAGTATCAGCCTTCGGGATGAGTCACGGCCATTGCTTGACCAGTTTACTTTCTGTGAAAGCCTGAGAGAATGTTTTTCTCTGGGTGACTCTCCTTAGGCACACTATAGTTCATTTATCCCTTTCCTCTGAGCCACATAATTCCTTGACCAGAAAACCTGGGACACCTCTGAGTTATAGGGTATTACAGCACAGGTTCGCTTATGTCTCGAGTCCTTACTGATCTTGAAGGGCTAGGGCCAAAATATTGGCTATCCTTATAGTCCTTCTTTTTCTCCAATTTCTGATCTGTTAACTTACATTTTCAACCCTCCAGCAGAGAAGCTTCGTGATACCATTAATCTATAACATAGGTAACTGAGCTTAACATCGCTGGCTTTCTGAACATCAAACATCTTTGACTTAGTTTGAAATTGATATTTTATGTCAATCATTGATATTCTAATAACTCTATAGAATGTGATGAAAGCAGTTACACACTTTTCTAATTTTGTTTCACGTTTTTTTTTGTTCTGTTTAAAAATAAAAACAATGGAGCTGGGCATGGTGGCGCATGCCTATAATTCCAACACATGCGAGGCTGAGGCAGGAGGATCAGTGTGATTTTGAGAGCAGCCTAGACTATAAAAGTGGTCTCAAGGCCAGTCTGAACTGCATAGTGAGACCCTGTCTCAAAAAGACAAAACAATAACAACAACAAAAACCCCCTAAAAATACAAGAATACAGTGGAAAAATTTTATGATACATGAATAAAAGTTGTAGAAAGAAAAACTGGAAGTATGGTTTTATGTTTCCTCTGGACTAGACTGATTGTGGCCTTTTGTGTTTTATTACTATTATTATTTTTTCAAAAAAATTAGTTTAAAGAGAAAAAATAAAAACAACAAAAACCAATAAAATTTATGCACAATTTCAATACAAGATGATAAGAGATTAACAATTACATATTTTTATGTTCAAAATAGTTACTAGGAAAATGAAGAAAGGAAAAATATGTATGTATAAGATAGTTCAGATTGTTGTATAAGTAATTTTTCTTAGTTCATTAAAAAGAAAGTTTTATACTAGTATTGACAAGTTATTATGCTTATATCTTCTTCTCTGAGTAATTACCAGGAAGACAACTATAAGCAATGTATCAGTGATTGTGACTGTCTTTTTACTTTTTGAGTATAGTGATTATAAAAAAAAATAACTTTCTAGTTTTTACCTTTATTTTCTTTAGGAGAGTTGGTTGTCTCTTAACTGTGGTATTTGGTAGTGCAGCTGCTGTATTATTAAGTAATTAAAGAACTTTTAACAATCTGATGAAAATACCTAATTTGTATGAAACTCTTAGAAATTTCATTTTGATATGTCAGAGAGACATTAGCTGTCCTTAAGCATATCTTTTCAGTGTTATCACCAAGGGCCTAAAATGAATATGTTTACAGTTTGTAATGAGAACATTGCTACGTTACCTGTAAATCTTATGTTTTCACTCTCTCTCTCTGTCTTTCTCTCTGTTGCTTACCCTTGGCATTCCCATCTTTAGTTCCTGTTCTTCCTGCAGACTGTAGCATGCTCTTCTTAGGCCATATTTCTATGAAATAGCCATTTATATTTATTATTTAAATATTTTAAAAATTTATTTAGGTCCTTTCATGATGTCACATCTTGGAGAAAATGCACTGTAGCCCAGGGCTTGGGCACAGAAAGGTACATGTGTAGTGATGTCCTGTCTTTAATATCACAGGTCAGCGCATCATATTCCCAGCCAGGGCAATCATGATAAGAAGTTTACTCTTAGAAAATAAATGATCACACTTGCTAATGATTTGTGAAGTGCTGTATTTTAAGCAGTTCCTGCACCCACTAGACACGTTATCTGGTTCCACTCTTAGCTGTTGGTGGGCTTCCTTACTACTTAGCTGTTGTCATGTTATTAGGTCAAACAGCTTCTCAGCCTGCAGCTTTGCTGCCAGGATGCAGAAGAGCTTTTCCACGAGTTAACTTTGTCATGTCTTTGCACCCAAATCTTACCAGGCTGGCTTATGTCAACGCATTTCTAGGCCAGGACTTGTAGCACACGTGAATGGTCCTGGCACTCTGGGAGACTAAGGCAGGAAGATCGTATGTTCAAGCTCAGCATAGGCAATTTAGTAACTTAGAAAGACCCTATCTCTAAGGTATAAAATAAAAAGAAAGTCTAGAGAAGTAGCTCAGTGGAAAGGCCTTGAATTAAATCCTCCATGCCACCAAAAAATAAAGAAAGAAAAAGAAATTCCTAGAAGTGACCCATACTGTTATCCTGCCCGTCATCGGTGACCTATGCTGTTATCCTCTCCATCATCCTCGCCATTGCAGTTGTAACTGTTGTCGTCACCTTCATCTCCACCGTTATGATCACTATCACCATCATATCCACCAGTAGTTGAAAACTTCCCGCAGGTGGGAAGTTGAGCTAAGTATTTCTCCTGAATAGTTCATGTTATTCTGCAAAGCAGATGCTATTGTGTCTTCCTTAAAGATGGGCACTTGGATCAGAATTACTCAGAGAAGCCCAAAGAATCAGCAAGTAGTTGAACCAGAATGTCTGTCTCTTCTGCTTGATTCTGAAGCTCATGTATTACACTTTTGGTCTTTTTTGTGACTCTGCCCCTCTCTCCTAAGTTCACCTCTGCTTGTTAAGAATGGATGGAACAAGGGCCAGCCAAGTAGCTCAGTTCATTAAAGTACCTACAAGTAGGCACAGAGGCCCGGGGTTCAATCCCTAGGCCTGCCATGCTGGCCCCACCTCTGGGGTTCACTGAGATGGCAATTGAGACTGGGCACAGTGGTGTGCACCTGTAATCCCAGCTCTTAGGGGGTTGTAGAAAGGTTGCTCACTATGAGTCTAATCTAGTAGTGAGACCCCAAACACCCTGTAGACACCCCCCCCCCAAAAAAAAAAAAGCATGGACAAAAGAAACAAAAGGCCTGGCAGTTGGGAATGAATGCTATTCAGCTCTAGCTCTCTCTTATTTACTTTGTTCTCATTGTTGCGACAAAATACCCAACGCCCGTCATTAAAGAGGAAAGCTTTAGCTCACAGTTCATAGAGCGTTCAGTCCATAACCAACTGGCTCCACAGCAGGATGGCACAGCAGACAGGCATTGCAGAGGAGAAACAGTTCATGGCAGATCGAAAGTACCAAACTAACCAAGGGGCTTTAGCAGTGTCTCTCTGCCCTTTTATCTTATCCAGCCTACTTAGGGCGGGTAGCACTCACACCCTTTATCTTAGTGCCCTGAAGCCAAGCATTACACCATACAGCAGTCTCAGCATGGCACCCTCTAGATCCAGCCACCTCTGAAAAGGCCACACCTGTGAGGGCTCAAGGCTGTGGGAGTGTCTCTAGAAACCAGCCATAATAAGCACTGAGGGCCTGGTGATGCTGGGGAGGTGAATCTTCAAAGAAAAGCTTACACAAAACAAAGGTGTCTGAATACACTGGCACTTAGTCACTTTATGGCCAGGTCACTTTGATTTCCTAGCATTTCTGTTAGTGACTAGAGAAAACAGCAATAGAACATTATGATTCTTTTTTCCTAGTTGTTGCCTAATAATACTAACAGTTGCCTCTACATTGCTTTATAACCTTCAGTGTTTTTACATAGTCTCCTAATAATATTCATAATAGCTATAACCTGCTTTGTACATTCGGCATACCTGACACTCACTTGACCTTAATGGAATTTCTACAAGTTTACTCTACACCATGAACAGGCAGAGAACTTGGAGAATCGTGTAAATAACCTAGCTGGCAGAGTTGGGACTTAAACCTAGTTCCCTTAACCCAAAGCCACACCATTTCATCACACAAGGCTGCCTCTCTGGTAGTGTCTTATGTTATGGTATCATAAAATGGCAATTCTACCAGTGCTTAGCTCTTTATTTCTTTCATTTACAACCTTATACCTGCAACGTGTATTGCATAAGAGTCAGAGCTACTCTTATTAGGAGATTCAGAAAGCACACAGTCAGGTCTCCAGCAAAGGAAAAGGGACGTTCTCGTATATGCTTTCGCCTTCCCCTGCCCTCATTGGCACCCTGGCTTTGGATGCCATCCTCTGAAAAGGCAATGCCACGAGGGCAAGATTCTTCTGTAAAGAGAAGATGCCCCACTTTTGTTTCAGAGTATTGGTGGTTTCTTTTGTTTAGTCTCAATTTAATTCTTCAATTAAACTCTTGTTGTTTGGATTAAAAGCTTTATATATTGGCCAGTTTTTGATCATTGGCTCTTTGAAGATGCGATAGTGCTGAACTGTCTAATCTCATGGCTGTGTGAAGAAACTGTAACAGGACCAATGTTTTGGAACATAAATTCTCAGCCAGGAGGTTGGGTCCTTAGGCTCTGTTGTCAGAACCTTGAGGAAGCAGGTGAGAGGACAGGGGCCTTCCCACTGAAGGAAAAAATAATATGATAATGGAAATGAAGAAAAGATAGCTGTCCTCTTGCTAACCAAGCTACATAGAAGCTATAAAAGTTCCTTGACTGATCGTGAACAAAACTTATATGCTCCCAACAAATAAAATATTGTTCTGTCAAGGTCAGAGTTTTGAAACATCTGTAGTATATTTGGCCATACTTAAGAGCTGTATGCAAGGGTATCCTCCAATGTATCATTTGTAATAGCAAAATCAACCAAAATCGGAGCAACTAAAGGCTGCACAGGGGACGTGGCTTCATAATGCCTAGAAGTACAGTGTGTGGCATTACAGAGCCACTGGATACAGCATACATTTCCAATTGAAAAAAACATGAGAATCACAAAAGCCCCATAAAACTTTCTCTATTTCTTCCTCACTCTGTCCCACCTCCTACACACACTGTTCTTATGGAAGGATAAACAAGGATTAAGCCCTTCAGGTTTCCTTCGGGGAGAGAGATTACAAAGAGGGAAATAAATCCCCACTTGTACTTTTCTTTTTGACTTGTAAATATTGTCAGACCATTCTCAAGCATTTGTGCAACAAATATTTGTTGAGTGGCTGTTGTGCATCAGGGGATGTAATCTTCTGCATAAGCAGGGCAAGATCCAACTCTCAGAAAGCTACATTTAGTGAGGAAACAGATACTGATAAAGAAAAAATATTAGAAAAGACAATTCCAGAAAGTACTAAGAACAAATTACTAGTTAAAGATGGAGAGGGAGAAGGAGCACTGATAGGCTTTTCCTCTTCAATGTTGTATTAACGACCATAGCCATCTTCAAACGCAGTGGCTCCCTGCATGCCTTTACCTACATGCTCTGATCTGCTGTTTGAGATTGGCTTGGCTGATTTAGGTCTCTCTTGGCTGGGAAGCCCTGGTTTAAGCTGTGGGTCAGCTGTGCTTTCAAGTTGCAGGTGAAACTCCGAGCCACTTCATAGTTCTTCATTTGGCAGGGAAAAGAGGAAGACAGCAGCTACTCAGGGAGTAGCCAGAGTAGAAAAGAGCCAAGCCAACCTGCTCGAACACACCGAAGGCCTTCAGTTGCATCGTGCTGCTAAAGTGTCCTTGCCAGCAGCAAGCCACGTGGCCAAGGCCAGCATCAGGAGGCTGGGTGGTGACGTTCAGTCATGGGATCAACACATAGTTGTGAATGGGGGATGCAAATTAATCAACGTTATTATTTAACTTAGCACTACAGTGAGAGAATGTACCAAGTAATCAACTTATATGGAAGAAAAGTTTATTTGGGGTCGCCGTTTTGGATGTATCAGTTCATGGTGGGTTGGTCTGTTGCTCTGGGAAGGGCTACAGGTAATATAGGGGGAACATGTGGTAGAAGAAGCACTCACACCATGACAGGTAAGCAAAGAGAGGGACAAGGAGGGGCCAGAGTCTCAGTATGTCTTTCATACTGAGAGAAGGACGACAATACCTAGCTTCCTTCCACTAGATACCACCCCTAGTTTCTGCCACCCACCTATAGCCCTAGAAGTCGACTCAGGGGTCTTTCTGAGATATTTAGACAAAGTGTAACTATCAGTGAGGACCACCTGGTAGTGTGCAGCCCCTTGAATCTCAGTCAGCTAGCTATGCTAAGATCACATAAAGATCACACGAAAGCCAGAGTGAGGCACCGGCTCAGAGGGGAGAACATAGCTGCCTAGGATGCCTGTCATTGTGGTCAGCTACAGTTGATTGAGTGGGTCATGGGCTACGCATTGCCTTAAAATTGTCAATGAAGATGAACTTTAGTCAGTGTTTCTTTGAAAGGTACTAGCATGGATTTAAAAAGTCTTAAACATCAAGTGAATTTGGAAACCCAGTGCAATTTTCTATATAGAAGAAAATGATGATTTTCAGTGTACTAGGACAGGAAATTCAATATTCCTTCTGAGGCAGCAGTTGCTGTGTGCCGAAGGAGAGGGCCGACCATATGTAGTATCTGAAAGCGAATAAGCAAAAAATCAGTTTGGTTTAACTCCCACTCATGTGGAGTATTAATTAAAAACAATGAAAGAGATGGTTTTGTAAGGCTTTTGCTGAAAATGTGTCTCAAGATTGTGGGCCCCTTCCTATCACCAGACAGGAGAGGAAGAGTCTACTTTAGTGACTCCAACTCACCTCAAGTGTGGAAGAGGGTCATCAGTGGTACTCCTGGGAGAAGGGGAGAGATGGTTGTCAGAGTTGTACTTAGACCTGAGAGCATCCCAGTGGGCTGTGGAGAAAGGATGCTCCTTTTGGGTGTGACCTCTGTGAGTTCAAAACTATCCAAGTGCTAGGACCAGATGTAGAACTGTAAAATGGCGTTTGGCCCTGTCTCATTTAAAGGGAAGTTATGCAGGAGGGGCAACATCCCAGGGGAAGGGGCTGGCAACTGGGAGAGACTAGAAATGGTCCATGGGGTAGAGCTGTGGGAAGCATGGTCAGCCAGTCAAAGTGAGTTTCAAAGGAGGTGCTTAGCTGGAAGGACTCTTAACTGTGCTCACGGGAGACAGTGCATGTTAAAAATCTGCTAGTCATAGGGCATAGGCAGCCGTGAGAGGACTGTGGGGTCAGCCTAAGAGCTCTCGCCCACCTTGTCTCTCCAGTCTTTGCTCTGTAGACTTTCACACTGCACACACAGACGTTAGCTGGAGACCAGTGACATAAGCAATGAGAAAAAGCCAAAGTGCACCACGCCCCTTCTTCTGTGGGAGCTGTTATAGGCAGGGAAATTCAACATTCCTGTCTTGGAAGAATGAACTCTGGATTTACCTCTAGAGTCAACATTCTGACTTCCCCACCAAAACTTCTATCGATGGAGGTGGATGGTAAAGCCTTCCGTGAGAGATCAGAAATATCACCATTGGAACTGCCCATGTTTTCACTGAGGTATAAATTCTGGGAAACCACACAGGTTTTAGTAGCACTGATAACCAAAAGCATATTTATGATTACACATTTGAGCCTTTTGATCTCACTCATTCCTCACATGAATGTTCATTACAAGAAGGTGATTGAAGTTTTAGAATTTTAAGAGTTTTGTATTATGCCATTTGCAAGAACTCTAAGGTAATAATTATTATCCCCATTTTACAAATAAGCAAATAAATCCGAAGAAGTTTAAGTTATTGGTTGAGACCAGTAGTGCTGGGATTTAAGCAAAGTTCATTTGGGCTGCCTCTCTGGGACTCTGATTTCTTTGTCTCAGAATAACCATGCACTTGGTGTGGAAGGTGGCATCCCATACTCTTTCATGCCCCATCTCCACCCCCAAATGGTATGGGTTCCATTTGACCTGCGCAGGTCATTGTCCTGACATGCTTTGTTTCTGTTATCCCCACGTGGCCCCCATATATGTGTGAACTCTGAGAATTACATGTGGCCGTAGAGGTGTGGCATAACAGATGCTCTACAGTGGTTCTCCACCTTTCTAATACGGTGACCCCACAATACAGTTCCTCATGTTGCAGTAACCCCAAACCAAAGAATAATTTTGGTGGCTACTTCAAAACCATAATTTTGCTACAGTTATGATTTGGAATGTAAATACCTGATAATACATTATGTATTCTCATTGCTACAAAGCAAACATAATTTAAACATAGTGATTAATCACAAAACAATATTTAATTATATTTTGAGAAATATATAATTCCAATAAATACCATTTCACCATGGCATAGCTTGAGTTTAAATATGTATTTTCCAATGGCTTTAGGTGACCCCTGTGTTTTGGTGGTCGAACCCCCACTGGGGCCGCGAACCACAGGTTGAGAACCGCTGCTCTACATGTAGGTTCCCTGCAAGTAGGTCACGGTATGCATGTTCCATGGGATCTCGTCACCTGCCGTGATGTTATCCAGGGTGACAGAGAAGGACCCTCCCTGGGGTATCTGGAGGAGAGTGTGTCAATTACCTCTGCTCCCCCTAGGATCCATCTTGCTCTTGTAAATAGAGAAATCAGCGCATCTGCCTCTCACCCAGCAGGGCACATATTGGCAACGGCACCTTGTTAAAATGAAGGGCTGTCTCCCGTATCACAGATAATGTGAGACAAACTACTTTTGCTGCTTCCTGACAATAGGGTTTGCTGAAGATAAGGTCCATAGAGGGCTCCTGTAGGTTTACCCCGAGTTCAATCCTGGTTTTTTTTTTTTTTTTGAAACAACAGTTTTAAAGATTGTTTCTATTAAAGAAAGGAGAAGAGTTGTAATTTTTATTTGGTAGGAAGTACGGTGGATCAAGTGAGATTTTGCAGTGAAGTGATAAAAAGGGAAGCATCCATGAGGCAGTTGACAGGGCGTAGCTGTTGTGGTGGATTGCATCCTGCCTGTGACTCCTGGGAGGAGTGCTTCATACTTTAATGCACTCTCACTAACCGAGGTACTGTGGTGCCCCAAATGTGCCCTTCAGATTCCATCGTCATGACAAATTGCGGGGTTCTGCTTCACTTGCACTGTAATGTACTTAATATTTTCTTTAGCCAGTTTTTTAGAATTTTAAATTAAAACATTTCATTAACTAAATTCTAAAAATTATAACCAAGGAAATTAAAGACATACTTTATAGAAAATTGAGAAACGATAGAGTCTTTAACCAATTTTAATTATTCTGGCAAATTATATTTAAAATTATGAGTTTGATGCATCTATCATGTACAGTGTAAAACATAATATAAAATTGGTTATATAGAAGCTGGACATGACAGCACATGCCTATAATCGTAGCACTCTGTGAGGCTGAAGTAAGAGGACCACAAGTTCAACCCCAACCTTAACAACAAAAACAAAAACAAAGTACTGTAAGGATTGAGGATATACTGCAGTGGGAATGCCCTGGGTTCAACACTAATACTGCAAAAAAAAAAAAAAAAAATAGATGTTATTCTATACATGTAGTCTATCTATCTATCTATCTTTGAGAGTATAGACTGATGTATTTGTTAAAAACATCCAGGATTTCCCCTGTGATATTTTCTGTAGCACCAGGAGATGATTTTCACCAACTTCCACTTTTTAGGTAGAAAAATAACTGAGAGGAAGAACTGAGATGGGTGGAAGTCTATGAAATTTATACTAGGAGTATTTTATGTATATCTTTATTATGCTCCTTACACTTCATAAGATGTGGGGAGAAAGTGTCAGTGATAAAACACTAGTTAGTGTTCTCTCTTCAGAAAGCTTCCTGTCATACTGGCAATGTGAATTAAATGTGTCTCAGAAATTGACTAGACTACATGTATCATAGGTTTAAGGGTACAAGACCATGACTCCTTCCTTTCAGAAGAGACACCATCTTCTCTCTGTTCAGTAAAGGCTGCCCAGGGAATTGGGTCCATGAGATTCATCTATTGTGCTCAGTCATCTTTGCACTGAGTATACCAGCAGCCATGTTCCAAGGAGTTCTGGCTAATGGGAAAGCTGGTAGCAGACCTTCGCTTCATCCAGGATTTCAGTTTTTTGCCCATACAGAAGGCAAGATTTGTAGGGTTATGGAACTTATGCTCAGAGTTCAGAAGAAGGCCCAAGATGCCAGGCGGTGCGCTGCTGAGGAGGCGCTAGGTGACGCTGTGGGAGTAAGTGCAGGGTGTAGTAGGAGCCCCGGAGTTTGGAGAACCCAACAACTTGCCGCGTTCACTGTAGAATGCTGCAGGCAGAGAGTGGAGCCAGCCCAAGAGAGTCCATGTGGATTGTGGCTGACCAGGCCAGAGGGGCAGGCGCAGCCTGGGCTTGTTGAAGCTTACACCTTCCCATAGTCTGGCCTAGGTGATGGATATGGAGATAGAGACTTTAATGTTTGCCCTTGTGGTTCTGGTTTTGGTTTGCTTTGTTCTGATTTCTTTCTATCCTCCTACTTCTTCTCTTTGTAGTTGAACGGGTTGTTTACCATTTACCCATTCTATACTGGAAGTATGTAACTTTCTTTTTTATGATCATAGACTCACTGCTCAAAGTTTGTCTTGAGTCTCACAGGAGATTTTGGGTTTCAGTAATGCTGTAAATGTCGGAGCATTTGGTGCCCCTTAGGGACAAATTGAATGCATTAAATGCATGAAGAGATGGCCATGAGTCTTTTGGAGGTTATGGTTTATATCTAATGTCCACCACCCACCCCCGCATAATTCCGCTGTTCAGAGGCAGGGCTTTTGGAAGTCTTTTGCATCACAAAGCACTTTCCTCATCTTTGGATCTGTCCACTCGTGAGTCTGTAGATGAGCGTGTTCCTCAGCAGAGCTTGGTCATCGGTGAGACGATATGGAGGGTGTATGTTGTCTCCAGCTCCCTCGGCCCCGGCTCCAGCTTCCTGTCCCTATGGTGTGATCAGCTTTCCTCCTCTAGGCCTTCAACCATGCTGTTTCTGCCTCGATCTGAACCCACCAAAGCTCTGTGAACCAAAATAAGGCTCTCCCGAAAGCACAGGCATCAGGAGTTTTGTCCCGTAATTAGAAAGCTAACTAATATCAGATACTTATTGAGAACTTACATCCCTGATCCCCTTTCCAGTTGCCGTGTCTCCTCCTCTGTTGTGTGATGAAAAGTCTCATTTATTTGCTACTTACTACTAGTCACTACTTTATTTTTGTGTTTAGGCAAGAAGCCAAAACGTGCACAAAGATCAATAATGTTGAAGGATGTTCATCGTAGTATTTGTCTCACCAATAATGAAAACACCCCAGGCATCCATCAGTCCAAGGGGCTGATTTAATATGTAATACCATGTACAATGTTTTGTGAAATTGTTTTTAAAAGTGTTAGAATCTATATGTGTTAATTAGAAGTATTCCCAATACATGAAATGAAATGAAAACAGGTTATATAGCCACATCTGTAGTATTACATTGTTTGCACAAAAAGGGAGCTAATGTATACATAAAATGTGTTAGGATATCTCTCAAACTGTGAGGAAAGGCTGCTTTGGAGGGGTTGACTTGTTAAGTTCCGAAATTGGGCATTTTATTTTATCTTTTAAGTATATCCATAGTTCTTTAAGTTTAATACTTTTTATTAATTGCCAGAAAAACTGAAATCATTCTCAATTAAGGAAAAGAAAACAGAAAATTTTGAAAAGGGGACTCACGTAGCAGAAATTAACATAGCTGAGTTTAGAGGTCTGAACTATTGGGGTCTGAACCCCTCACCTTTCCTTTTGCAACCCCAAACTTTCGTCCTTCCTGCAGACCCCAGCTTTTAATCGCGGCCTAGGCCTGGAAGGCCCCTCCTTCTCCTCACTCGCTCACCTTCCACAGGTAAATAGCTGCACCGTGTCCTTCCCGCATTGCCTTATTCCTTTTTATTTCCCACTCTTTTGTCGCACGTTAGCGTCGCTGATGGCCATGGCCTTCTTTTCTGTCTTTCTGTCTATGCATTTGTACCATAGCAGAATCCCCTTCCTCCCACAGAAATAACAGTTGTTCTGATTGATTTGGAAAATGTAAATGAAGGCCCACTGTGTGTGGAATAAATACAAATGTTCTTGTTTAGTCTTTAAAATAAAACATAACTGATCTCGGTTGTGTCCTCACCTACATGATTGCCTGTGATTTCATCCACTTCTTGGGCCATGTTTTGTGCCTTTTCTCTTGGTATCTGTCTGTCTGTCTGTCTGTCTGTCTATCTATCTATCTATCTATCTATCTATCTATCTATCTATCTATATGGCACTGCTTCCCCATTGTTTTTCACTGTGGAAATCCTTAAGCTTTGCTCCCTTAGGCTGTGAGGCTGTGGCTGTTGCAGCTGAGCCAATGCCTTTTCACTCATCCACTGAGGAAGCCTCCAGAAGCCTTCAGAGTGTGACTTCTGGGACCTGGTCTGTGCTAGATGTGTGCAGATCACAATGAAGAGAGCAGATGCGGATGCCTCAGCCCAGGCTTCAAACCAGGGAAACCCCAGGAAGTCAAGGCAGCAGTATTTTGTACCTGTAAAATGATCTGGGGGAGAGAATAGACCTGGGCTGAAAAGGAAATGATGCTGAGATGGGCACTGGCAGAGAGAAGGGGCTAGGCAGACCTGGACAGTTTAAAGGAGTCATTTATGGGGCCTGGGGGTCGAGCGTTCTAAGCAAATGGAATATTATCTAAGAGTTCTTCAAAGGCTCTGAAGCAACAAAGGGCCATCTGACTGAGTCTGAAGGAGGAAATTTAATAGAAAAATGGAGAAGAACGGAAGAAAATAATGCTAGAGGAGCAGTGGCCTTCAAAGTTAGACCCAAAGTCATAGAGAATTTGGGTTTTATTCCAAGTTCAGGGGCCTGCTGTAAGAGCATCTAAAGCAGGGAGGGGAGATGGCAAATCCATCGTTGACCCTTTCTGCCTTCCCCTTGGCGCCTGTCACACTGTCATGCCTACAGCTGATGCTCACTATATACTTGTTGCATTATTGGATGCAGCGGCTATGATTGATTATGGAATTAGCCACACTTCAGCAAGGGAGGAATTTAGTCCTCTTTATCAGCTTTTGGCCTGCAAGCTAGATAAGTTCATGAAAACATAACTTTCCTACTAATCTTGAATTTTCAGTTCATTAATCATATACTGACTGGTGGTTAGTAGATGTTACATTAAAAAGTGTTGCATTAAAAAGCAGATATTCTGATCTAAAGGCTTAAATCAACAGCTTCTGATGTTGCCAGTTCTGCCAATAACCCACTGCGATTATGGAATATTGGACTATGTATACAACTACTTTCTCATAGTTCAATGAGAAGAAATTTTTGTAACAATGATGAATAGAAAAGTTATCACGTCTACACCCTGTGCTCTGTATAGCTACTATGCATTGTATCAATTATTGGGAATGTACTACTAGTGTGTTTTGAAACTGTCACATTGTTATTTCTTATCAAAAGTAATACAAAATAAGAAGAAAAAAGAAAAAAAAAACCCAGATATTCTGGACAATTAAACTTTTGCTTAAATCATGTTGGAGGTGTTTTATTTTTTTTCTTACCAAAAGGAGTTTTAGCATTTCACGTCAGGACACCATGCCTGTGTTGCTGTCATTGGAAGCAGAGCGCGCGCATCTTACAGCGGTGGAGAACATAGTCATTGGCAACCAGCAGACAAGAACAATAAAGTGTGCCAGGCAAAGTCCCTGGTCCAGAACCATCCAGTTCGGTTTTCCAGGCCTGTCTCATGCTTGGGTGTGCTGCTAGCTGCTTCTGTTTTTCTAGATCCTTATCTGCTGCATTCTAATGTTGAGGAACACATTGCATGACACGTGCATTATTTTCTTTCAATACAAGTCATTAATTTGATTTTTAAGAAAGTAGAGAAATTTATTATTGTTTACTTATTGCCTAATAAAATGTTATCAGGAGCTTCTTTGTCAACAAATAACAACAACAACAACAACAAAAAACTGATTTGAAATAGGGAATGTTGAAAAGATGAGTGTGCTAGTTGGCTCTTCATCCAGCATTTTCTTTGAGCCATAGGAAGCAAGGCTGGCCTCAGGGACAGAGGGGACATCAGCGCTACAAGACCTGCTCAACTGGGACAAAACAGTGGCCCTCTAGGTAGGGACGAGTTACTGGAGGGAAGGTTGAGTGATCCATCTTAGACAAGAAAACGCTTTTTCCAGGGAATGAAAGGGGCATGTGACACACACAGTCATGCCGTAGAGCAGCCCTCTCTTTAGAATAGCATCCTCATCACCAGTATCTGTATAACACCATTTCAAGGTGTTTTCATGTATATTGTTTCATTTCATCTTTATAAAAATCCACTGGTTTGCTAGGAGAGATAATTTGGTTGGGAATAAGTGAATAAGACCATGAGCAGGAGAAAATGAGAGCAGAGGGCTCTAGCTAGCGCTAGGTCCTGCAGGCGGAAGCACAAGGCCTTTTGATGTCCGGACTCCATGATTTTGACCACATGGTATTCTCTAGATCCCGTTTTGCAACAGCTTGTTTATTTCAAGTGTGCACTGGAACTTTAGAAGCAATATTTTAGTATTTTTGGAGTTTCATCTTCCTGATGCAACAGATAACCCAAACAGGTAATGTGTTGAGGTAACCAAGTTTTTGAAATGGTAGAACTCAGGCATTTGTGTCTTTAGCAAACCTGAACAGTCACGGTGTAGTTCTAGGTACAGCGCAGAAAATACAGGTGAAGCATTGACATTGCCAGGGAGAGCGCTCCAGTTAGTGGGAAACACTGGTACGTAAGAGATGGTTCTGCTCAACATGGGGGAAGTGATGAGGAATCTCTTTTGCCGATGAAATGAGGGGTGAAATATTAGGTAGCTCATCTAGGGGTAGGGGTAAGAAAACGAATGTTCCTGAGGGAGCTAACACCTTGAGTCTTGAAGAGTATATAAGTCTTTTCCTCAATCGTTGTGTTGTTTTCCACAAACACAGAATGGAAGAAGGGTATGGTAAGCAAGGGAACAGAGCGCAGATTAGGCAGCAGGAAGATGACGGATGGCACACAGGTTACGATGGTAGTGTAAATATTGTGAAAACGTGTGTGCTGTCTCTTCACCCTAGATCTTACACTAGAAACTGCAGCATGCATGTGGATATCTGAATTCCAAAATACTTCATGAAATTTTGACTCAGTTCTAAAGAGACAATATGGGAGAATAGACATAATGGAAAACTTTTCTTCAAACTCTACGATGCTGAGTTTGAACTTGGCTCAAAGTCATGGGTCACTTCCTCACCTGTCCTGCTTTTGGAAGGCTAGGCTATTAGCTTTATTGTAGGACGGTTGCTATACAAAGCTTTTCTCACAATTTATCAGGCCACTGCTACTTACAATCTCTAAGCAAACTCCTAATTGGAGGTCAGCTGGGGTTCTTGGGTGACATGCTTTTCTATTCAGGCTGAAACAGAATGGGGCTATTTTTCCTTTGTCTCTCTTGAAGACAAATTACTATAAATTTATTTCCTTGCAATCAATTTATTGTTTTGTTGGAGGCAAGAGTCCAAAACCGGATTAGCCTAAACTTTTCTAGGCAGAAACTGTCCTTTGTGAACTCTTTCCTTTGCAGTTTTTGGCCTTTAGTGGCTTCGTGTACTCCTCATCCTGTAGCCCCTTCCTCAGTCTTTAGGCTCCCGCCAGTCTCTGCTTCCCTTACAGTATCCTCTGATAGCGCTCCCTATGGGTCCATCAGGGTGACTGCAGGATCCAGGGTATCCACCTATCTCAGGTTCCTTAACTTGATCTCATTGGTGAAAGTCCCTTTTGCCATATGCAGGAGCACTCATGGTTGTCAAGGCTGAGGTCAAGAATATTTCTGGAAGTCACTGCTCTGCATACCTCAGTCCCCTACCTTGTTTTTAACCCATGAATTTTCATGAGCGTAGTTCTCCTCACACCTTCTTGGCTGCAGTGACGCCATACACATTTCTGTTGATGGTTTGCACAGATCTTTTTCTAACTCACACCTGGATAATCTTGAACTGACCATTTGGAACCATGAACACCAGCAGTCTAGGCTCTGAACATGCTGCCACTGTAGGTCTCTTAAGCCTGCCTTGAGAATGAAGGTAATTATTTAGCATGGAATTCCTTTGGTGACTTTAGAATAGAAAAAATAAAATTGTTTTTAAAGAGCTTAAGGGATTTTTTATTCCACGATTGTTCCATGACATTCAAGGAACTATTTGTACTTTCGAGATACCTCTATTTGTATAGATGATGAATCTCCATACTAGACTGTAAGCATCTGCAGCACAGAGCCTTCCTGCCTCTTATCCTCCCTTCTTTTTTTTTTTTTTTTTTTTTTTTTGCTGTATCAGAGATGGAGTACAGGGCCTTCCCACTGACCTACATCCCCTGCCCTTTCTAGCTAGGGTATCACTAAGTTGTTGTGTTGCCCAGGCTGGGCTGAAATGTGTTACTCTACTGCCTCAGCCTCCCAGAGTCTTGGATTCCTAAGCATGTGCTACCATGCCTGGCTTGTTTACTGATTTATTACACATCTGAGATTATTTTCTCGATTTGAGAGAGCACATAACAATGCTCGGTATATAATTAAGTGCTTCTCATCCATTGACATTTTAATGATCATGAGAACTTGTGAGGTTGAAGCTCAGGGATTCTGTATAACCTGGCCAAGATTAGACAGTGAGTAAGATCCATGCTGATGTTCCAACACTGTAATTCCTGTACCTGTGCTTTTATCAACTCTGCTTGGCTCCTTTCTACTACAGCTCTATGTACTGAATGAATAATAGTTATTGCTTTATAGCTAGCACAGCACTTTTACGCACATTATCTCATTAGAGTCCCTTTAAGAATGGCAGGCAAGCCTCACTGGCTTCTCTGTTTCAGCAATGAGCAAATAGGATTGAAGGGCCAGGGTGCCTGCTTCCCTCACTCACACACCCTTCATTGCAGAAAAAGTCACTGAGCCTCCAGGAAGTGCCACACCTGGACCACATCTTAGCAGGGCAGTCAGTAGAGGAAACCTGTGCCCTCATGGCATTTATGCAGCTGTGGGAGCACAGGCTACAGGGGCCATGTCTGCTGTCAAGGAAAGTATAGTAATGGGAATCAGGGGCCATCAGTTCTGAGTGGTATCACAGGATGCTTCTCTGACCAGTGCAGACTGACTGACCCACATACTTTTAATTTCTGCTAATGAACACTTTTGAAAGTACCCCAAACTTTCAGGAATCTCTGAGATCACCTTGCTAAGGAAATGAGGGCTTATAAACTAGCTTGCAGACTGGACCCGGAAGTGTATATTAGGCTATTAAAACTTGCTATTGGATGTATTCTTTGTTGGTTTTCCCTTTGGTTTCAAAGATGCTTATAGGTTAGTGGTACTCTTTTATTATTGGGTCCAGAGAAAAAAAGAATGTAACTCTGTCTTTAGCTCCAGGAAGCACAGAGTTTTAGGAAGCTTGGTTTGGCTGTGTTTAAACCACATTTCCAAATAGTGCCATGAGCCTCAGGCACTCTGGTGAGACTGCAGGTCTCTGTGCTTCTCTCTCTTCCTGCCCCACTGTGGGGAAGCAGGGCCTTATGATTGACATTGTGTGTGTGTGTTAGATTTCTGAAAGGCACAGTTTCTGAATGCATAAAATTAATAGACACCCTCTGTACAGTCGTACAGTGTTTAGCTGAGCTTTAAAAGCCTTTTTTTTTTTTTTTTTTTACAAATCATCATGTTGTAGAAGTCATGAAATAAAAACCACAGTATTTCTGGGGAAAATAGCCTTAGGGTCACCACAGAGCAACCTGGTCAGTGACATATCAGACATAGAAACTATAAAAACTGTACCATGATTTTATGTATGGAAACGTCAGTGATTATGAACCTGCTGGAGAGTTGCTGATCTGTGGTTTGCGACAAGAGGACAGTTTCTGCTCTTAAGAGACTGGGAAATAGCACAAAGGGGTTCCTAAGCTTTGCTGCTTTGGCAGCCTTCAATTCTGTGGGGTTTTCTTTTGCCCTTGAGCACAGGCCTTTAAAGGGGTGCATCCCTAATTGATTCTTGTTTTGCAAAAGTTGAAGCTTTGATCCTTCAATTAATTTTGATAAAATTGCTTTATAGCAGTGTGATGACTGTGATAAGCAGTCACTTGTGACTTCCTATAACAGCTGAAGGCTTTGGAAATTTTTAGAGATAATTGTGAGATCATCAAAACCAAGCACATCACTGTGTTATCACACTGGTAATGAAAGAATTCCCAGGAAAGTGACTTGACAATTTCTGCTTAAGACCTTTCTTTATTTTTTTTTATTTTATGGAAAAAATAAAACAAGCTTTCATAACAAAATAATAGGAGAACAACAATAGTTATTACATTGCCTATTGTTATCTTTAAAGTAGTTGCTCGGAGTACAAGATGTGGGCACAAAAATTTCTCCAAATGATATTACTATTGCTTTTCATTGATGGAAGAGAAGCTAGTGGAATAGCTATTTGCATTTTTTCCTTTTCCCCTCTTTTCCCCACCTTAGTTCTTGTTCCCATACCATGTATATGTACCCATATTTATAGCAGCACATAGCTAAATTTTGGAAATAACCCAAATGTCCATCAACTGAGGAATGGATAAAAAGTGTTCTTTCTGTACAATGGAGTGTTAGCTCTAAGGAAGGATGGATTTAAAACCTAAGTAAATGGATGTAACTATAGACCATACTCATAGGTGAAATAAATCAGACTTATATGTGTAAGCACCATATTGTCTCCCTCGTATAAGAACCTGCAAGACTAAATAAGGGCCAAAATGTACAATAGATATTGTGAGATGGAAAGAGCTTCTTAAACGGATGGTGCATTCTCTTTGATTGTGAAAGGGATGATTCTGATTTTTTTCTCTGTTTGGTGTTTCACCCATAAACTCCATGATCTTAGGAGCTCTTTCATTTCTGTAGGTATTGCACCTATTCCTCAGTTAATGGCTCTTGTAGTTGTTCAAGTGGTGGACATTTCTTTTAGTTTCTCACACTGTCCCTTGGGGTCCACAGTGTGGATTTCTTTATGCCTGTTGTTCAGGAGGGCAGTGTGTTCTCACATCTATTTTTTTTTTTCTTTTTCCAAAGTGATTCCTGCAAATTTTTCTTGAGCCTTAAGCTTTGCTTTTGTTCACAGTACGTGGTGTTTAGGAACCTACACATTTATACATGATTGGACTCTTGAAAGAATGTGTTCTCTAATTACAATGCATGGAACGCAGAGCTAGATTGGTGAGATGAGCTTTAGGAGGCTTAGATTCAATAGCCTCCAACATCACAAGCTTCACTGGTGGCACACTGCAATTGCAAAACCTTTGATTGTATATGTATGTGCTTCCTCTTAGTCCAAACGGAAGTATATTCTTTCCTGTTTCTTTGTCTTTCTTTCTTTCTTTTTTCTATGCAACATTAATAGGGAGGTGGGTCATGCCCACACACTGCACTCTATAGAATGATTGTGAGGACAATATGTAATATGTCAACTTTCAAAGAAAAAAAGGGGGAAAAGAAAAAAAAAAA
>PVJA010004234.1:13954-87922 GCA_004027025.1 Myocastor coypus | reverse complement strand
TCCCTTTCCTCTGAGGTCCCATAATCTCCTTGACCAGGAAATTTGGGACACCTCTGAGTTATAGGATATTACAGCACAGGTTCTCTTATATCCTGGGTCTTTATTGACCTTGAAGGACTAGGGCCAAAATATTGGCTATCCTTATAGCCCTTCTTATTCTCCAATTGTCGGTCTGTTAACTTACATTCTCAACCCTCCATTCTTATTCTTTTTTAAAAGATTTTATTTATTTATTTGTTTCTCTTAAACCTCACTTATTTGTTTGTGTTATGGCTGGCTCAACCTGCCCTGGTGTGGGGGTGCGCAGCATGCGGTGCGAGGGATCAAGGAGCAGTCACAGCGCTTGCGTTAAGTTTCCTCCGCAGGTGCTTTAGACCACTGAGCCATCTCGCTGGCCCTTCTTATTCTAACAAGTTTGCTTTTTTCGATTTTTTGTTGTTTGTAATTCTGTGACAGAGTCTTTGTGATTTATTGCCCTTCTCTACATTTTGGAGTATATTGTCTTAAGATACATTGTCTAAATGTGAATTTGAAAGTGCTTATTCCTTTTTTTTTTTTTTTTTTAAAGAATAAACACATTTAAAAATGGGAATTTTTAAAGATTTACTTTTGTTCTTATTTCAAATTATAAGAATACAATATATAGATGTTTTTACTTGAATAAACAGAGCAGAAAACCAAAAAGCCCTTATTTCTTAAAAGGGAAAATAGAAAGACTTTACGAAGCCTAAAATTATAGTTTTATGCCCTTTCTGTTTGTTTTTGTTTTTTTCACATGAGTCTCACTGTGTAGCTAGGCTCCGCTCACTGGTGAGCCTGCCTGGCACTGGGTAGGAATCCAGGTTTGTGCCCCTTGCCTGGCTTGGGTAAAAGTTGAAAAAGCCAGATAAGACCATTATTTACTGGAGTGAGGCATCCAAATTTAAACTACTTATGCCTATCAAAAAGAGTTTTGAGGTTTAATGGATATCAATTTATTTTTTAAATTTCTGTCTTGGTGACCTTTTTGGCAAACTTATCTTTAGTAATACAGAAAATAAGTAGCAATTCATTCCAGCACTGGGTTTCCATGCCTTCTTCCTTACTTGGGAAGCTTTTGCGTTACCTCCATGATTAAAGTATCTGTGCAGGCAATCCCTGTCAGGCGCAGTGGATGGTGGTTTTGATCCCCAGCCCCACCATTAAGGCAGCCTGAGCCAGTCAAAATGAAAACAACAATAATAACAACAACCACAACAGAAACAAAACCCTCTTTATTTGTATGAAGCTGTTTACTCTCTTATTATTCTAATGTGTTTTCCTTCACCCCCAAAAGGTGACAGCACGGCTACATGTGTCTAGATTTTTCTTGTCACAATTCCTTACATAATGTGTATTATAACTGTTTAGCATTTGCATTGTACTAGGCACAATAAATTGTTTAGAGATGATTTCAAGTAGACAGGAGGATGTAAGTTTCATGCAAATGGTATATATCAGTTATGAAAGGGACTAGAGCAACTTTGGCTGTGGTTCTGTGGGTGCCTGGCAACCGGCCATTCATGAGTACAGACGGATAAGTGTGTAGCTGAAGGGCAAGTAGGCTATACTCTTGCTTTCTGCGCATAATTTCTTGACTACATATTTTGGTTGGATATTAGGGGACATTATTTTTGCTTACAGAATTTATAGATTAGAAAACTAAATAAAGTACTTTGTTATATAAGAGAGGAAAGATCTGTGAGGAAAATGACTTGCTCATGATTTCCTTTTTCATTGTCTAGTGAATTCTTGAAGAAATCTGTACTGTGTGGGTGGTGTGTATTAGACTTTAGGTTGTATGTAATCTTTAGGTTTTTCTGGGTTTTTTTTTTTATCTCATACAACAGCTATGAAACCTGGCCATAGCATGGAGATGCTGTGTCTCAGTTACTTTTTCTCCTTGCTGGGACAAATACCCGACACCCAAAATGAAAGAAAGGTTTGTTCAGCTCACAGTTAATGGAGGTTTCAGTCAGTAGCTGGCTGGCTCCAAGGCAGCCTGGCGCATGGCAGAGAGCAGCAGTTCATGGTGGGGGCAAAGAGCAAGAGGGGTCAAGGGAGGAGTAGCAGCAACAGTGGCAACAGAGAGAAGTCTCTCTCTCTCTCTGAAGTTCCATTCAGGCTTCCTGCTCCAGGCTGGGGGAAGTACTGAGACCCATAATTCCAGTGGATCATGAGTTAATCTCAAACTCTGGAAGTCCCCACACCATGACTGCATGGGGCTTTGGAGGGGATAGCTAGACACAAACCATAACATTCTGCCTATGTAATATCTCTTGCTGAGATAGAACCCTTTCATCCATGGTAAAAAGGGCACAGAGTACTTAGATTTACTTTTTCTTTTTCTTTTTGGTATTTAGTACAGATTCTACAGGGTCTCACTACACAGATCAGACTTACAGTGATCCTCCTGCTTTCAGCCTCCGAAGCGCTGGGATTGCAGGTATGCGCCACCATGCCCAGTCTCAATCAAGGTCTTAGAGTGCCCCAAGGGTGGGGCTGGCTTGGCAGGCTGGGGATCGAACCAGGGGTAAAAGAAAACAAAAACAACAACAACAAAATTATTTGTGTGGAATCGCACAAATTTTCTTCACTTAGTGGTTATACTACTTAAAGGATTTTTTTAGAGATAACATATAATAGTTAATCTCACTACTTTTCTTAGGATTATATTACTTGTCTTGCTTAAATAAGCTTAAATAAGCATTACAAGTAATACAGCTTGAAGATGGTAAATGAAGGAACTGTTGGTTTAAAGCACAAGAGTTTTTTTTTTACTTTTCTGGCCTGGTGATCAAACTAAGACCCTCATGCTTGCTAGTTACATCTTTAGCCCAATCAGAACAAGAATTTTGCCAGTAAATATTTATGTATTTTGAGTTTAGCAGCAAAAGATACTTTTGAAACCACTTAAAATTTTTATGAAGTTAGATTTTGAGATAATTTTGGAGAAGACTAAGAGGTACATTTGATATGTTTTGCTTTCTTTGAAAAACTTTAAATTGTTTTGGCTTTTATTTTTTGTTACCAGAAAGGAAAGGAAGAGTAATATTTCAATCTTTGTGGTTTTGAGATTCTGTCCCGTGTTTTAGTCATTTAGTCTCTCTAGCAGGCATATCACAGAAATTGTGAAAATATAAAATATATTTTATCATCTTATTCATGACTTCCAATATATTAACCTATCTACTCAACAATTTTGCTTTTTTCCAGTTATGATTTGATTGTTAAATAGTGCTTAGTGACTATTTGAGGCAAAATCACAGAGCTGCTCAACCAAAGCAAGCTTCGTGTGTTTGCTTTGCATACAAGCAGGGACACCACTGACAGGGAACTAACTGTATTGTGATCATTTTGCCTACGAACTCGCATCCCATCCATCTAGTTTTGGTAGAAATACCAGAGTCTTCTCGGGAGATTAGATTGTGGTCCAGCATAGTTCTTAAAATATGCCCTTCTTCTGTGAATTTGGTTCTCAGGTCTGCATTTCTTACAGCGCACCCCAATATGTCTATTAAAGAATCTAAAGAAATTATTCTGCCATCATGATAAATGTTTGTGAAAAGTTCAAGAGGATCCCTGGGAAGGTACCCTTTCTCTAACATTCCATTGCCTTTGAAAGGCAGCACTTACCCACTGGAGTCTTCATTTGAGAAACACAGGCTATTTTATCTAGGTTGGAGGTCAATTAGATGTGACTCTTTAAATGCTTTATTTGATTCTTCTGTATTGTTGTCAGAAGATGATGTGTAATAAAGAAGAAATCAGGGAGGTAATGTTGATTTTTTTTAAAGTGAACTTTGAGAGTGGGTAGTTGGTAGTAGGCACACATCACCCCACGGCTCAGTTGCCCCTTGTCCAGCAGGCTGTGCTTCTGAGTGCATGTGCTCCCCATTTTGTGTGGGAAGCTTGCTGGCCTGTTGGCCACGCCAGAGTAGGCTTTGTATTTCTCAGAGGCCTTGTTTCTTTTGATGACAGGCAGAAAACCAGCAAAAGAGTTTTAAAAGGAATAGATTAATTGTCTCAGGAGACCAGACGGCATGCCATTTGTGTGTGTGTGTGTTTTCTAATATAGATATACTTTTATACTCTTATGCTTATGCATGTGCTTTTAAGATTCAGGCTATGTTATAGAGAGTTTTCCTTTCATAAAATAATTATTATTGATAACTGAGTCTTTGTTTAGTGTGTGGCCCTAACTGTAGTGTTATTGAAAGTAAGCTTTGAGATCAGGGCCCATTTCTGTTTGCATCTCATATAAAATATAAATACATCTTAAACAATGTAATTTTGAACTTCTTTAGGGTAGTTATGGATTTTACAGTTAATTGAGTACACTAACTTTGAGTATATTATGTTTTCTTCAAGTCTTTAGTGCTCACCCTATTTTTGAGAAGGCTGTTTTACGTGAAACATGTAAAAGATAATAGTAGTCCAGAAGGTTTGCTAAGGTTGTGATATCTGTAAAATACTACCTCAGGAATGAGTGCATAAGTGCATGTCTGCATACACACACATACATTGCTGCCCTCCCTCTTCTTTTTGCTTCCCCACTCTACTAACAAAACACACATCTATGTGTTTACCTAGCTAGCGTGCATCTCTCAATTTCTGGAGATGCACAAACTGTCCTGAAGCTCATGGGCAACTCCCAGATTCTGTGCTTATGCGGTGTTACTTACTGCAAGGATTCTTAGAATGAAGCTTATTTATCTATTTACCTGTCATTCGGAGCTTCTCTTATTTGTCTGCTTTGTATGGATACAATGATGCATCCACTAATCCATCAGTGTTCTGTCAGATGTTTCCTATTTGTAAAATACTTCACAGTTTTATTTTTATATTGTATACTTTTTCATTTTTTTTCTTTCTAAAACCTAGAACTATAATGCTTTTTAAGTACTTATGGAAAATGAGAAAATGATTCATGGAAACTGTGAATTTTGTTTAACTAAAGAATATGTACATATTTGTGTATGGTTGAACAGTAATATACTTTAAAGCATTTAAATATTTTAGAAGGTGGTATGGTCTTTTCAGGTGTTGATGGGCTTATCGTAGGCTCATTTTATATTTTGAAAAGTCTTCCTTTGAACTTTTGCTACTGTTCTAGTTTTAAAGTAAAACATTGTCAGTAAAATAGGATTTTCTTTGAAGAAAATAAAACTGTTTTACACATGGCTATTTCTTAGAATGATATTCTATTAAATTGTTCAAGCTTTTAATGTATTCTTTTTCCTCTTATCCAAAAAAAAGTTTTGAATTGACAGATTTATTTCATGTATAAACTATTTTGTAAAGGTGTTTTAGGTAACCATAGAGAGTTGCCTAAGTAGTTTTAGTCATTCAAACTTTTCATATCAAATTGTTTTTATCTACTCCTTCAGTACTTTGAAAAATAACTATTGAAATTTGTATTTCTTTTGACATTTTCAGTATTCATTTTTTTAATCGCCTTTCTTGTTTAGATAGGAAGGAGAAAACATATTATACTTTAGACAAGTAAGGCAGAGTGACTTATTTGTGAAATAAGGTTCTAATTGTCCTATCATTTTCTCTAAGATTGAAATACAAGATAAGGGAGCAATAAAGAAAACTACTCAGAATATTACAAATAAAAAAGGGCCACTATAAAGATTGAGAAGCAGATAGTCTGGTGGCAGGGCTTGGCTGATGAAGAACACGGTGTGAGTGTCTTGGCTACCCAGCCTACACAGATGTCAAGAGTGTGTCATGACAAAAGAAAGAAATGAAAGTTAAGTTTTAGAATGAATAGAATTAGCATTCCTGCAAAATAAGGTACATATGTATCTTTAAAATTGCATGTTTCCTGTGGAAAACATGTCAGTGGTATGGATTTGCCTAATGGGACTGAGAACTTGATTCTGTATTTGGTCTTACAATAACTAAGATTTGACTGTTTTTAAATCACTTTAAAATATGTGTGGTTGGGGCTAGTGAGATAGCTCAGTGTTCTAAAGCATCTGCTTAGGCAAGTGTAGGCAACCATAAGGAACGTGGTTTGATCCCCATACCACATGCTGTGCCAGCCCCATCTCCAGGCCAGGCTGAGCCAGCCATAAAAAATAAAATAAAATAAAATAAAATAAAATAAAATAAAATAAAGTAAAGTAAAGTAAAGTAAAGTAAAGTAAAGTAAATAAAATGAAATATGTAGGGCTGATTTATAATTTAATAGTAAGTATCAGGAATACTTAAGTTTTGCATAGCAAAACTTAGCATGGAGACTCATAAGCTGATCAGTAGTCAAGTTCATTTTGCAAGGTTGTTCAGTGTTGTAACATTTATAGGCTGTTTTGGCATTCTGTGCAGAAGTGCTGCTGCCTTCTGTTTAAGATGTAATGAATTGGATCACTTAGTTGAATCTCCAAATTACAACTTCAAAATTTTGCTTATTTCTATCTCATGTGAGAATGCAGTTTTCTGTTAAATATTAGCTATTACATATATTAAGAAATTAAATTAAATTTTCTGTTTTATTTTTGTGGTTGCTGTTTCTTTTTTTTTTTTTTTTTCCTGGAAACCTTTTTTCTCAAGTCTGATTGTTCATTTTCTCTTACAATGCATGTACAGTTTGAAGAAGTGCCCTAATATTACCTTTCCAAAGTAATTTTTTTTCAGTGTCTCAGAATGAAGCATCTTACTCAGCCTAGCGATCATTTGAAAGTACTGACAGAAAATGATTTGAAACAAATTACAAAGCATCTTGAGTCTGAACCTCTGGCCCAAATGAGTGGCTGGGATCCTTTTAGAGGATTATTTGAGGTGAAGGTCCAGTGATATTTCTATTCTTGGCCACTAACAGATAAATGATAAAATAATTCTAAAGTCTTTGCTAGTGAACTCTATAAAGAGTGACAGTCCTGGGTGAGCAGTGAAGTGAGGAGTTTGGATCTGAAATAGAGCAAATGAAAAGCTATCATGACATTGAAGTGGTCACTAATGCACTGCGACTAAGAGTTAAGACTTCACAACAATTCTTGAGAGGCAGGATATTCTGGTTCACCTCAGCTCCTGACCTATATTAGAAAACAAGTTGTGAAATTGCATGGATATGTATATGGCTAAATACTTTTTAATCATTACCATTATTTATTAAACATCAATCACGTTCATCTTATTTTTCG
This sequence comes from Myocastor coypus, assembly GCA_004027025.1. Classification (NCBI taxonomy): domain Eukaryota; kingdom Metazoa; phylum Chordata; class Mammalia; order Rodentia; family Myocastoridae; genus Myocastor; species Myocastor coypus. Next base: position 80,753 of record PVJA010004234.1, on the reverse strand, counting down.
AAAATATCTCATTTAATTCTCACATTAAGTCAGGGGGTATATAGTGATGCTCTCAGTTTGCAGATAGTGAAAAGGATATATCTCTGCAAACCAAATATACTGGAATTTTGGTTAAGTTCTTTAGAAAGATCAAGTGCTCATGAAAGGAAATAGGACCACCAACATGCCTGAAAAGAGAAGATATAAAATATTTAAAATAGCTAAGTAGATTGTAGACTATTTAAGCAGTGCTTTGATGTTTGTCCTTTGTGCATTTTGTATTGAGCAGAGTTGGATGTGAGGTTTGAATTTTTATTTGCTGCTTGGTCTAGCAAGTCTTTCCAAGTGCTGAATGTTCATATTCAGTATTTCAGGACTTTAGGACATTGTTTCCCATACTGAGGTGCAGATAAAACTTATTATGACAGCAGAACAAAATAAAGCAATACAGCTGGGCGTGGTGGCTCATGTCTGTAATCCCAGCACTCAGGAGGCTGAGGCAGAAGGATCGGCGCGAGTTTGAGACCAGCCTGGGCTACAAAAGTGAGCTCAAGGCCAGCCTGAACTGCATAGTGAGACTCTGTCTCAAAAAGACAAAAAAAATAAACAAACAAACAAATAAATAAATAAAGCAAGCAGTACACGAGCCAGGGATATAGGTCAGTAGTGTAAGTTCCTGCCTGGCAAGTGCAAGATCCCAAGCTAAATCCCTGGTACCTCAAAGGAAGAAAGGAAGGAAGGAAGGAAGGAAGAAGAAAGAAAGAAAGAAAGAAAGAAAGAAAGAGAGAGAGAAAGAAAGAAAGGGTGCTATAAAACAATATAAAGTACCCTAGGAAGTAATAAGATCAACTATGACCATATCTCTCATTATTTAAAATACATAAGCCTGTCTTTTAGAGTGAGGAGGAGATACTTAGACAATATTGGTGAATTAGAAAATTACAGAATCTTACAGCAGCATGTAAAGTGCAAGGGATCTAATGTGAAGATACTTATTTTAGATATTTCAATGTAGTCATGAAGCAATTACCATATAAACATTATTTTTTAAGGTGTAAAATGAAACTTGTTTTTCATAGGCGTACTTATATTATTTCCCACAACCTAGAATGAAGTGTTTTAAAATTTTTTAATAAGAAATAACAATGTGACAATTTCAAAACGTGTTAGTAGTACATTCCCAATAGTTGATACAATGCATATTGTCATCCTTGTAGTACTTATTCAGAGCACAGGATGTAGACATAATAATTTTTCCAATCATTATTGGTGCAAAAAATTTCTTTTCATTGAACTAAGAGAAAGTAGTTCTATACCATAGTCCAGTATTCCATAATTGTAGTGGGTTATTGGCAGAACTGGCAATGTTGGAAGCTGTTGACTTAAGCCCTTTATAGCTCAGCATCCTAATCTAGCTTTACATTTTATGCCCTGTGGTCAAACTTTTCTGCTGGGTGATTAAGGGCAAGTTAAAGCAAGACCTGTATAACAAAACATGGAAATTTTGTATCTCCCAAGGTCAGTCAAATCCCTTCAGGATTTACTTTGAAACCATGTACAGTGCTTTGTAGAACTGTTGTCAGTGTCAGCCATCCTGATGAATCACAGCTATTGCTTGACCAGTTTGCTCTCTGTGAAAGCCTGAGAGAATGTTTTCTCTCTAGGTAACTCTTCTTAGGAACACGATACATTGTCAATCCATTTCCTCTGTGGCCCCATAATCTCCTTGAACAGAAAATTTGGGAAACCACTGAGTCATAGAATGTTATAGTATAGGTTCTCTTATGTCCTGAGTTCCCACTGACCTTGAAGGGCTAGGGCCAAAATGTTGACTATCCTTGTAGCCCTTACTTTTCTCTAATTTTTGGTCTTCAAAGTTACATTCTTAATCCTCCAGAGGAGAAGCTTAGTGATACTATTACTCTACAACATAGGTACTTGAGCTTAACATCACTGTTTTTCTGAATAACAAACCAAAATGCCTACCATCTGGAGAATGGTTGAAAAAGGTGTGATTTTTATACAATGAAATATTACTCAGGTATAAAGAATGACAAAACAGAAGACTATATAAGTGGATGTATCATGAAGATATAGTTATAAGTGAAGTAAACCAAACCTATGTGTGTAAATGTCATATAATCTCACTTATGTGAGTTCCTGTGTAAGAACTCAAAAGAAGAAGTAAAAATGGAAAGGCATAAAACAGCTGAATGGAAATCAAGAACTTAAGGGTTAAACAATAGAGAGACTGCAAGCAGAAAAGATCAGAAACATGGCAGGAGAAAAACCATGCACTTATATACACAAGATGAATTAGACAATGGTCCTAAGAGCCTCCAACAAATTTTTCACACTGAGGATAGCTATGTGTAACACTAAAACTATGCTTGAAATGCCTGTCATTCTAGTCTTTTAGATGTGTGCTGCTTCCAATGTAATTTCAGTTACTGCTATACTCTCAAGTAAATGCTTGGTTTACAAGAAAACAGAAAAGGGTATTAAATGAAAGAGACGAGGAGAAATGCTGTAGGATTGACCGGCTACAATTTTCTAAATGCTTAGATACAGCTGTAGCTTTCACAAATTTGATGTATGATTTATTTTATATAACTTTAGGCTAAGAATATTTTTGAAATATAATTATCAAATATTACCTGATGAGAAATGTAAAGGGTCAGAATGAGTTATAAATAAAAGGTAACTTAGGGAATATTTGCATAAGTGGTATAATAATTTTTATGATACAGAAGTTGGCTTACCAATATTGGTATTCTTCAGAACATTCTCTTGAATGTAATTAGATAACTTCAAATTTGTTTTTATTATCTCAAATGAATTAATATTGTTATGCTAACATTTGTTGCACATATTATTTACTCAACCAAACACCTCAGAATTTTGAATAAGGATAATAATAAATGTATGAGAGCCTTCACTGGCTTTAACAGTAGGAAGCTTAATGGTGTTTAGTGTGGTAGCCAATTATGAGAGATGACATTGTGTCAGTGCTTTGAAATATACATTTTTTAGTGTGTTAGTGCTTGAAATGTAAGTGCTAAAGATTGATGAGATATCAGATTAAACCCAGAGAGAGCAAAAGACATGTCTTTCAAAGACATGATACCACCTGTCTACCTTGTTTTGAACCACTGGGGACTGAGCAAGAGCCCTGTGCCTGGTAGGCAAGTGCTGTGCCACTGGGCCATCCTCCATCCATCAGATGAACTCTTTTTAAGTATGGGGATTCAATGACAGTGATGTGACTGCATTTTTCAACTTGTACCACATGCAGAATGAACATAAACTGAAACAATTATTTATTAATAAAAATACTCTTTAGGAAGGTAAAATTTCCCATCATCACAGGTATAATGAAGGTTTTATTGAGGACCTGAACATTAGGCTATTTAGAGAAAGATTTCTTTGTAAAAAGAAAATTATGTTTTTGATAACAATTACATTTGTCTTTGAGGACTGGTATATACATGTATAGAGAGTGGTTTTTTTTCCCCCAAGGAAAACATTCAAAATTACAAACCCAAATTTCTTTTTAACTATCAGTATATATTTAGAATGAGAAAAGGTATCACAGCTGGAAGGTTACACATGTTGGGAGAAACTGTAGCAGCAGATGACAACAAGCAAGATAATTCTCCACAAAGTGGACCTGGCCTATAGGAGCAAGGAAGCTTTATTTTTATTTTTTTATGAATTTAGTACAGCGTCTTCAAGGTCTACAGGGTTTCACTACATAGCTCGGACTCATACTGATCCTCCTGTTTTCAGCCTCCTAAGTGCTGGGATTACAGGTATGCGACACACGCCCAGTGTCAATTGCCCTCTCGGTGTGCCCCAGAGGCAGGGCTGGCACGGCATGCTGGGGATTGACCCCTGCTGCTGTGCTCTGCTGAAACCGGTGCTTTATAGTCTGCTGAGCTATCTATCCTGTCCTAGAACAAGGAAGGTTTTATTGAGAGCCAGCTGGTGCCTGATGTTCTAGACCCTTGGGCAGGACTCCCAAGATGCCAGTAAATCTGGCTTGAATTTTGCTTTCATGTTATAGACTTTTCTGGTATTCATAACAACTACATTTATACATTCATAGACATTTTGTAAAATTGCTGTACAACTGTTACAAAGTTTATATTTCGCAGACACTACTGACAACCTGCCCGTCACAGGATGCTAAGGATTAACATTCACCCTACTTCCTAAATTGTTGTGCTTATTCCCCTTTTTATGGTTCTGTTTTTCTCAGATCAGTTTTTGGTTAACTACATGAGAGAGAATGAGGGACTGTTTATCTACAGTTTAAGTGAACCTAAATGATTTTTGTTAAAAATGGAGAAAACAGAGTCTCTCAACCCATCAAGATGCAACAGTAACATTTGAAATTTCACACCTAATTTGCAATAGATAATGAGTGTGTTGATTGTGGGGAGCTGGTCCATGTACATAACACATCTTACTTCTTTTTACTTCCCCTTACCTTTCCCCTTCCATCTTTTAGTCCCCTCTTTTTTGCAAAAGTTTTCCCTATTCCCTATTGCTTGTGTTTGATCTTACTCTAACTTTATGCTTTGGCTTTTTCATGTAAGATAATTCCTACGATGTTTAAGCTGTGTGTCTTAACATTATGATCTCAAGGTGCATCGTTTTCCTAAGATGACTCACATTTATTCTTCCTTATGGCAGAGTAGCTCCCCGTTGTGTGTAATGCCACATTTTCTTTATCCATCTGTTGAACTTACAGCTGCTTTCAAGGCTTAGGTATTATGGTTTGTGCTGCTTTAAACATGGGTATGCATATATCACTAAAATATAATGCTTTTAACTATACAAGGACCCAGAAGGATAGTATGTGGGCTGAGTGGAATTTTTGTTTTTAATTTTTTTGAGGAATCACCATCCTGATTTTCATAGTAACTGTACTAGTTGATAGTTCCACCAAAAATTTAGAAAATTTCTTTTTTCCCCTGCAGACTTACCAGCATTTGTCATTATTTGATTTCTTGAAGGTAAGCATTCTTTGTGGAGTAAAAGGGAACTTCAGTGTTATTTTAATTTTCATTCTCTAATAGTCAGCAATGTTGAACATTTTCCATGTGTTTATAGCCATTTGATTTTATTCTCAGAAGTGTCTATTTCAGTTGCCCATTTTTTTTCATTGGGCCTCTAATTTTTTAGGGTCTTTTTTGAATTCTTTATATGTTATAGCTATTAGTCCTCTGTCCCAGAAGTAGTTGACAGATTCTTTTACTCAGTCAATTGGTTTTTCTACAGTTTGTTAGTTATTTCTCAGTACAATACTTAGAAAATAGTATTTTAAAATGCTTCATCACACTTTTGAACTACTTTCTCCTCTAGGATGTATGGTGGTTGATCTTCATTCTATATGATGCATTTAAAATTTTCTATAGAAAAATTATAAAAATAAATTTGTCTTTTCTTCAGTATGGTTAAAATTTATTTTATTTTATTATTAGTAGTTGAAGTCTATAAAAAATGCAACTTCACACTTCAGTGTTTGTAAAATTACTTCAGGTTTTAGTGTATGAGCACAGGATTTGTAAGTTTTGTTTTATTTTGAATTTGAATAATTTTTTTTTTTTTTTTTTTTGCCAGGGGAGGTGGAAGGGTTTATAGGGTGTTCAGGTTCTCACTAGTAGGTTGGACTTAGAGTGATCTGCCTGTTTATAGCCTTTCAAGAGCTAGGATTGCAGGTGCATGCCAGTACACTCGGCCTCAATTGCCACCTCAGTGCATCCTGAGTGCGGGGCTGGTATGGCATGCCCAGAGATTGAAGCCCCTGTGCCTGCTTGTAGGTGCTTTTATCTGCTGAGCTATTTGGCTGGCCCTGAACAAAAAAAAAATTAAAAATGATACGTTGGTGGTAGTTGTATGTAAATAATCAGCTACACTCTAGTAAAAGAGCTTCTGATTTCAATAAGCATTGAATAAAAATTGAATTATCTACTCATACTACTTTATCTTTCCTGATTGGAAGAATTTCCCACAGATTATCTTCTGTCTATGTACTTTGGAAATTTTGTTTCCCTTCCACTTAACCTGATACAGAAAGCAGTAATTAGGTACACATGCAGACAAGTGAGAACCACCCACTCACATCTTACTAAATCCTAACTGAATATACCACACATTCAGCTTTGCCCTCGCGTAATCTCTAAGCTGCTTGATGCGACTTCCATGACTTGACCTCAGAAGGACAAAGGTTCAAGTGAAAAGAGAAAGATAGTTTATGCCTAAAATTTCACCTTGGCATACTTTGCTGAAGTACTTGACCGTTTAGAAACGTTGCTCCTCCAGTCCTGCAGGAGCTTTTGTAAAATGAGGAGCCCTGAATCTGGAGCTTCATAGGCATTTGATGATAAATCTATGTGTGTCAAGCAAGTGCTTTTCTGCAGTGACGGAGATCTCTGAAGTCTGTGCAATTCAGGATACAGCCACTGGCCTCAAACGGCTGTTGGATGCTTGAAATGTGGCTGCTGCAACTGAGGAACTAACCCTTTGGGTTTCACGCAACTTAATTTCAATTAAAAAGACAAACGGCTTCTGTATTAGTATAACTTTAACATCTTAATATATTTCTGTAAATCAGATTTTTATTTTATCTTAGTAAAGATATGTATTTTGCCTAACTTTTGACTGAAATATTGCACTTTTATTAGCTGTCTAAATTCTATATTATAAATAATTTAATTAACAGGTATAAGCAAAGCAAGTGATTTTTATAATTATAGACAGTGTTATTCTTTTATACCCATATGTGCTGAACTGAAAAAATAACTTGAAGTCTTGTTAGAAAATTATTTAGAACCAGTCATATTGAAAATTCCTACATTAAATGTTAAAAGTACATATCAAAGCAAGGGTTAAAAATCTCTTCCAGGAGTTACTGTGTTCTTATTTTTTGCTTAGTTAATTTAATAACACATTTCTGAATGCAAAGAGAAAATAGATTATTTGGTTGATGGCTTCAATTTTTTATTTGACGACCTTGTTTTGCTAATCCTAGTGTTACAAACAAATTTCAAATTTTGGGCTAGATGTGTGTCTTGCCATGACATGGATTTTGACGGTAACTCATGAATATTTAATTAGAAGAAAAAAGAGAAAGCATGCATATTGTTTAATACAGTTGTGTGAGCTGCTACCATAGCATATTATGTACAATTTTCTAAAAGACTTCACATGTTTTATTCATTATATGCCTAGCAAATGGTAGACAATTTTCACTGTTGTTAAAAGCAATGAATAGGTCACCTTTGAAGCATTCTGTATCACATTTCAATGTGTGCCTTAATGGACCAGTTAATGATTTTCTGTTCATGTGCTATTGATTTTTATTTGCATATTTGAGTGTTGACCGAAGCCAGGGATAGATGTTCTCTGTACATCTACATGTATTAATTATAATTAATATTTGGATTGACCAGGCTTGTTTAATTAAGGTGAAATTCATGTAATGGATTAACTATTTTAAAGTGTATTATTCAAGAGCATTTAGTACATTCACAGTGCTTTGTTATCTCTGTCTAGCTCTAAAATATTTTCACCATCCAAAGAGGATCTTCCATACCAGTAGGTGGTTACCATCAGTTTCTTCTCCTTGAAGTTCTGGCAATAACTTATGTAGTTTCTGTCTGTTTGGATGCATTGTTTCTAAACATTTTATAAAGGTCAAATAATATAATATGTGACCTTTCGTGTCTAGCAACTTTTGATTAGCATGTTTTTGAGGCTCATGTACATTGTAATATGTATCAATTATTTCATGTCTTTTGAAACTGGAGTCTACTGTATGGACATATTGTGCTTTGTTTATTTATTCACTAGATTATATTTTAGATACAAATGAAAGCTGTCCTTTTTCAGTAGTTTTTTATTAACATTTTTTGCCCATAGTTATTCAACACTTTTCAGATATAGCCTACTTAAATATCACAGATACATAATTATCTCCTCATACATTCCCATTCCTAATAATTAATTTTTACATCCTATTGTATGCTAAATGTCATGTATTATCCTATTATAGTATTTCCAAATGCTAATCATATAATCCAATACAGATACTTTAGATTTAGTTTGATGAATCCTAGAATTAGAAAGAATAATAAAATGTGGTATCCTAAAAATACTATCATTTTTTAAAAAGGATATTTCAATGAGAAAAGGAAGCAAAAATCACTCTTGTTACCTTTTTAGTCACAGTAAGAAAGATCTTTGGGTTGTAAAGTTTTGATATGGTGTTCTCTTCCATTTCGATGATTATACACGTTTTAAATGGTGACCTTTTATCACCAGACTTTTCATTCTGTGAAATAGATACATTCTGTATCTATCATATCAGGGTGTGAAGTAATTTTGTTGGATACGTTGTTTTACTAGTCTAGTCCTCAGTTCTTTCTATAGACTAGTACATAGAAAGATGTGAGCAATGACTTTGCTTTTCAGAATTATGTAAATTTTTAATCACAGTCAGGTGTTATAAGCTGTTCTTTTTGAAGGCTTAAACATTTTTATATTCTGTGTACTTTTTTGAGACAATAACCGATGCATGTTAAAATTTATATTTTCATTTAAATTATGTCATAGTAGCAACGTGAAAAACCTTCTATAGTACTTAAAATGTTGTTAGATTTTTTTATTGCATTGTATTTTCTATTGTATGACTTTTATCATATACGCTGGTTGTAGTTTGGCTTTCCAGAATGTCGTGTCACCTCTTTGCAAAATAAACTGTGCTTATGATTTCAAATTCGAAGTCTAATTTCTTGATTTTGATGGTATATCTGTTTGAAGATAACTGACTTGATTTTCTACTGCAACATAACACAAAGTCAGAAACTTAAATAATATAAATCAGTAATCTCAGTTCTTGTGGGTCAAAACAGTGGAGTTGGGCTGCACATAGCTAGATTATGTGCTTAGAGTCTCACAGGCCAAAGTCAAGGTCCGGCCTGGCTGCTGTCTCTTCTGGGGTGTCTTTGGATCCATGTAGCTGTTGACATTCTTCAGCTGTTTGCAGTTGTATGGTCAGAGTCTCCATCTTCTTCTAGCTTCTGTCCAGAGACTACTAGTCTCTAGATACCTTATCTCTAGGTGACATTGTCCTTGGCCAGCTCTTAAGATCAGCTGGAAAGATTACTGCCAAGCCTTGAGGCTCTTCCTTTCAGGTGGACATAGTCCCTTCTAAGGACTTGCTTGCTTAGTCTGGATAAATATATTTTCACTGACTCTCAATTGACTGTTTGAGGACATTAATTACAGCTATAAAATCTTCTTTGTCATATGTAAATAGATAACAGGAATGAAATCTACAGTTAGAGTCTCCTCTATATTTGGGAAAAAGGGATTATGTAGAGTTTTTACTGGGGGTGGAATCTAGGAGGGCACCTTAGAATTCTTCCCATCACATATATATGAGAAATTGTTGTGGTAGTTTTAGTTTTGGTTATTTAGGATTTCTGTTTTGGGTGCTTGGGTTCGAACCCAGGGTGTTACACAAATATGTTCAGCAAATGCTGTAGCTCTGAGCTAGCCCCCAAGATTTCCAATTTATGCATTTTTAAAAAAATGCATGTTCTATAATTTTAGATTCATCAAAAAATCAAATAAAAGGTTTAGAGAGCCCTCATAAATCTGTTATCTTTCTTCAGTTTGTCCTTTATGATGGTCTTGAGTAGTGTAGGCCATTTGTTAAAACTGGGGAGCCAATCATGGTAAAATGTTATTAACTGAAGTCCATCTTTATATTAGGATTCCCTCTGTGTTATGTATTTCTGTGGGTTTTGACAAATCCACAGTGCAGTGTCTTCCCTGCTCATGCACAGTATATATATGCACAGTAGCTTCCCTGCTCTAAAACCCACTCTCATTTCTTTCTACTTCTCCTCAAGCCATGGGAAATCCCTGATTTTTTTTAGTTCTCTAGTTTTGTTTTTTTTCCAGAATGTCCCATAATCGTGTAGAGACAGTGGGACCCTTAGATAGGGTTATATTAGGAAGCTGGGCCCCTTTCGGAGGTGGGAGGGCACTTCTGCATCTCAGCAAGCAGCTGAGCTGACAGCCTGTGGTTTTGAGACCTGCTTCTGTGTAGTTGCACTGAGCTGATGTTCTGGTATTCACACCCTCTTCTGCGTAGCTATGCTGTCCCACATAAACATCTTTAACCAGGATGCTTCTCCCCTTCCAAATCCCACAACTAGTCCACAAATATAGGCCACTAGGAACAAGAGCAATAAGCAGTCAAGTGATGACAGTTGGGTGGGGGTGGAGATGGGACCCCTAATTCCTAAAATAAGTTCACAGCCTGAGGTTCCTAGATTACCCAGGAATCTGGGTGCCCCACAAAGAGTGACTTTGTACCACTGCGTTTTGTAAAAACTGCAGTACAGATTATACTTTGCAACAGTCCCATCTGAGACCTCTCTCTTGCATTGTCAAAGAGACAAGAATGGCTAGGGTAAGTCTCATGACTTTTACACCCCAGACCCACCTGGCACACCAGTTGGAATTGTACACTGTCTTTATTCAGCCTGGCTCCTTTCACCTGCACCATGCATTTCAGTCTCTTCCATATCTTTTCATGGATTGGCAGCTCTTTTTAACCACTCATATTGTGTGGTTATATCACAGTTTGTTCATCCAGGAAGCCTTCTGAGATTTCCCAGGAAAATGCCTGGAGAGGTGACATTGAGATTGGTGGAAATCTCCTGCAGAAGAAGGGGCTTCTTTTTCTGTCCAGGCTTTTTATTCTTTTCTTACTCCTATGGCATGTTATGGAGGTGCAGTCATTGCTGGAGAGCTTTTGGTGAAGTAGCTCATGTGGTTGCTATTGAAACTTTCTAAGACCTTTCTGTTTTGAGTTCTAAGACTTCCTAGGAAGCCATGTGAGATGCTGGTGGAATTACAGACCTTGGGAAGTTCTTACGGGATGATACTGAATCCTGCTACTTTGTGCGTACCACTGGTATCTTCATGCTGTTTACAGCCACAAGAGCAAGAAGAGCTAGAGAAACTCCTTCCTCCTGGAGTATTCTCCCAGTTCTCTGCTGCTAAAATTGTCGCAGCTCTTGATGCTGAAGAAAACATGCAGGGTCCAACATCCTTACCACAAAGTAGGACAATGAAGGGTGACAGACAGGAAATTGATCTTTTCTGGTTTTAGTACTAGCAATTTTTGTTTGCTTTTAGCCGAGTAAGTATTCACTACTGTTACATACATTATATAGTATTTGGGATGGCCATATAGCCTGCTATATTAATATTACAAATTACATAAATTGGGTATTTAAATCAAATATTATATTCTAGATAAGCCATGTTTCATCATGATGTATTATCATTCTCTATATTGCTAGATTTGATCTAGTACTATTTTGTTAAAATTTTTGTGACATTATTGCTTTGTCATTTTCTTTTTTCTGCTTTTCTGTCTGGTTTCGGTGATTTATTGTAATAGTAAACTGGGAAGTATTCTTTCTTCCTGTCTGTTTTAAATAAGTTTATTTAGGCTTTATCTCATTTTCTTATTAAATATTTGGTAAAACTTTCCAGTCAAACCATTTGGTTTTGGAATTTTATTTTATCTTTTTGGTACTGGGAATAGAACTCAGTACCTTGTGCCTGTCAGGTAGGTGCTGCTCCACTGAGTTATATCTGTTGCCCTGGAATTTTACTTTTGAGACACTTTTATTTATGAATTAAACTTCTGAAATTGATTATGGTCTTTCTTTTGGGTCACTTTTGTGATTTTCTTATTTATAAGGAACTTATTTTCTAAATCTAATTTATTAAATATATTAATATTATATTACAAATTTAAAGTATTTCTTTAATACAGTTTTTTTTTTTTTCTTGTTCCAGAACTTTTGTTTGTTTATTTATTTATTTTTATGGCCGGCTCAGCCTGCCCTGAGGGCAGGGCTAGCGCAGCATGTGGTGCCGGGGATTGAACCGCGGTCCCTGAAGCTGCCCAAGCTTTCCCAAGCAGGCGCTTTAGACCACTGAGCCATCCTGCTGGGCCCCCTTAATACAGTTTTATTGTCAGAGATTAGTAGAATATTATTGTTTAATTTTTTTATTTATAATTTGTATCTTATTTCACTACCTTGGTTATTCTAGTATTCATCATTGATTTTTTTTTTATTTTTTATTTTTTTGCTTAAAAAAGCTTTTGAGGGCTGGAGTTATAGCTCAGTAGCATAAGTGCCTGCCTGGCAAGTACAAAGTCCTGACTTTGATCCCTGGTTCTGACAAAAAAGGAACTTTAAAGTTTGTCTGTTGTTTTTTTAGTTATTTTTAGTTCTCTCTCTCTCTCTCTCTCTCTCTCTCTTTTTTTTCCTTTTTGTGTAGTTTGGTTTTAAATGTTTTTTACCTCCTTATATTAAAAGTTTATGTTTATAATAGCATTTTAAAAAAAGCTCTCTTGATTTAATATGTAGCCAATTTTGAACATATTATTCCTTCAGATTTTGATGTATTATGTTTTCATTTTCAAGTGGAAATAGAGGTTTTAAACCTCAAGAGATTAAAAGTAATTCTTTTGCTGAATTTAGAAGTACATTGTTCAGTTTCTAAGTATTGTAGGGCTTTTTCCTTTTTTTATTGATTTATATTTTAATTCTATTATCTTTAAATAATTGTCATATTACCTTTAATCCTTTTCCCTCACCCCTCTCCTTCTTCCCTGTCCCCTTCTGCTTCTCCTGCTGCTCTTCCTCTTTCTCTTTTTTGTTTGCAGCCTAGCATGTTTTCTATTTTGGTTACTTTTTTATGCATGATGAAATCTTATGTATATTCCACTCTTGATTGTAGTGTTCTGTAAATGTCACTTAGGCCATTTTTCTTGGTAAGTGGATATGTTCTGATCATTACTGGATTCTTGGATGCTGCGAGCTCCTTCTGGAGATTATTTGTGGATTCTTTTTTTAAATAAGGATTGGCCAAGACAAGGGAAAAGGTAGTTAGGTTTCATATTTATTTAATGTAAGAAAATAAATATACTTTCCAGAGTAAGTGATGGCCAATTAAACTTAGAAAATGAAGTACACCCTGCAGGTTGTGCACAGGCCAGTGAAAGGTACATGGTTACTTTTAAAAAAGCATACTTAGCATTTCTTAAGTTTTTATTTGCTTTAGGGATTTCAAAGAATTCTTTGTATAGAGATAATAAAATTATGTAATGAATATTATACCAAACTCTTTCAAAAAGGGGAACTGTCAATTTTTTTTTTTTTTTGCCCACAGAGGTGACTCTTAAATACTCTTTTTTCTTTTTTGATTTATATGTTTGTGCAGCATTTGTTAAGTTGACAACATGTGAAATTTCTTTTCAAATAGCTTGGGATTCGTAAACACATGGTATGTAATAATTCTTACTATAGCCTTGTTGAAATATAAGAGATACTCATGGTTGCATGTTCCCCAGGGGGACTGTTTGATGTGCTTGGATATAGAGACATGCAATTTTTACCTGTAGACTAATATCCATACCGAATCATGAATTTATCATTGATGAATTGCTTTCTAGGTAGATATATTATGAGAATTAAGATTAGGAATTAATTTTCTATAGTGGTTTTGCTCAATTATAAATGAATGCCTTAAATATATATTACATCTATAGTGAATATATAAAGTTGTTGTTTAATTATTAGCTTAGAACATAAATTAATTATAAGATTTTCTAATGAAAATAAAGGGAGAAATGTCTAAGGAAAAATATTTTTACCTAAAAGCAATTTAGCTGACAGAAGCTTGTCAGCACATAGAAACATTTATTCTCAGTTATAAATGGCATAATTTGTAACATCATTTTTATTCTAGCTTTGCATAGATATATCTTTTAGACAGAAAGTGCTGATGTAAGTTTTCAGCACTATACTGCAAAAGTATTGAAGGTGAATCCAATTTTAGTTACACATCTTCTTTACTGTACGTAAATTGTGTTTCATTGGAATGTTTAAAATATATTGTTGTCAAATAAAATAAACTTGTTGATCATTTTTATGACTTATTTCTAATATTAACTGCATACTATTTGGCTCATTTATCATCTGTGTTTTATCAGCCAGACTTTCTAGAGCTATGTATAAATTTGAGTGTTTTCCTCAGAGATACACAGAAAGTTAGTGTTGCCATGTTTGCCATTAATATTGATTTACTGCCATGTGAAATTTATTGTTACATTTTTACACAAAAAACATAGAACATCTTATCATTTCATCTTGTCTCATTGTGCTTGGTCTTCAGTTTTAGGGACAACGATATGCCTGAAGTTTTGTTACATGACTTTCTATGAAGATCTTTATTATATAGAGTGTATGACTCAGTGTTTGTATTTTTAAACATGACTGTTACAGGATAAAACTTCATTTAAATATACCCCAGTGGTGTTTCTGTATCTTTCATACATGGTTATTTGGTATGTTAGGTCATGAATATTATTTTTATGAGAATTAAATGTCTGTGAATATAAACTTTTTGTGAACATTTATTTATGTCAGTGACTAACAGATAATCAGAAGTATTGTAAATTAGTTGTTTATTATTGGATAGGCTATGCTATGCATGGTGAAGTCAATATATATACATATATATATGTATATATAATGTAATCTTTTAGATTTGTTATTATACTTTTGTTTAGCATATGAGAGGTAGCATGATTTACCTTTATGAATGTACATTAATATGTTTGTAGTATATTTAGCTTTATCACTTTGTGCCTGTTGTTTTATTTCTTTGTGCTTTGGGACTGGGAACTGCTTTCCCAGACAGGTGTATTTGGGACTTTGGCATTCATACCAGCAGTGTCTGAGTCTTCTACTCTATCTGCATACTGTCTACTATTTCGTATTTACTTCTCCCCTGGTTTGTATAGTATTTATGAAATAGTGTCTCAGTTTTGTTTCAATTTACACCTGCTTAAGCATGCTATTTATGTGTCTTAGCCAACTTTTAGCCCCTTTATCTGATGGTACTCTGAATCTCATAATGCGCTAACATGTGAGTTCAAAAATCTAGCCTAGCCTCAGTTAGGAAAATTATAAAATTTCATTTCCACTACAGAAGTTCCTGTGGGCAAAGCTTTTGTTACCAGTGCCGCAAGGTTCAGCTTTTCCCTCTGCTTGTTTGCTTTCCTTCTCTCCTTGCTAGTTGCTCCTGAGGATGCTTTCCATAAGGCATGCAGGTTGCAGAGTCTTACATTTTCTCTCCTGGGCATCTAACTGGAGTAGGGCTATAGACTTGAAGGCATCACTAATTTAGGGTGATGCCTTTGATCACTTGATATAATGTTTGATCAGAGACTTGAATAAAGTGAGAGAGAAACTAGCAAGATACCTTGTGGGAGAATTCTGTCCACAGAAGAGCAAGTGAAAGGTGAAGGTAGAGCCATACCTAAGAATGATCAGAGCAGAGACAGGAGGAGGGAGAAAGGTGGCCACAGTGAAAAGCCATAGTTTTCCTGGCCTTCACTGCATTTTTCAGCAGTAGAATTCCGTTCTCATTCTAGGTACTCTGGAAAGGAGGATGTATGGGACCTATAGCAGGGTGGCATCAAGTAGCCTATGTGAAAAATGTCCTTGGCTTGAGTTTGATTGGTAGCAGGTGAAAAGTGGCCAGACTCTAGGTGAATTTTGTGGATATCATTATTTGATGGTTGGGATGTATACTATGAGAGAAAATGAAGTTGGGGCAGATTCTGTTGTGTTCGGTTTACACAGTTGAATGAATAGAAATGTTTGTGTTAAGCTATTAGCACATAGGAATAGGTGGGGGTGGGGAAAATTGGACTTTGTGTTTTAGAAGTGTTAAAAATTTGTGCCCATTTGACATCCAAGAATAGTTGTGGCTTGAGAAGTTGGGATGCAAATCTGGTAGGAATGAAGATAGAATTTTGGGGATGCCAGGTTACAAATTCCACTAAAAGCTTTGGTCCTCAGTGATCTCCCTGAGATGGAATTATGTGAATGAGTTTCTGAAGTCTCAGAAATGCTATAAGAAGTTTATGTTATTGTCTTAATATTCTGTCCTGTTATTATAAAGTGAAAGGAGCTGTAAATAATAATTAAACTATGAATATGGCTATGTTTCAATTAAATTTATGTGCATAAACATAGAGATGATGGGTTGGATTTGGCTGATAGGCTGTAGTTTACTGACTGCTACCTTGATAGTGAGTGGTTGGAAAAAAAAGACACACAAGCCAAATACAGATTATAGCATAGGCTCACACTTGCAGGTCAGGAACAGTCATGGGATAATCCAGCCAATGACAGAAAGGGGGAAACAGGATAGAGACTCAGAGAATATGAAGAGGTTACCATTTGTGTTTATCTTCATTTCACACCGTGTTTTCAGTGGACAAACAATGAGTTTCATTTCACACCATGTTTTCAGTGGACAAGCAATTTCATGTAAAAATTAAAAAAGATAATATTCAAATCACCTGTCATTTTGGGCATAACTAGTTCTCTGATGATATGCTTCAGTAATCATTCTCTAGAGCTTATTTCATCATAGACATTTGAGTGTAATTTTTTTAATTGCAGTTTTTATTTGCACCTGTTTTAGTCACTGTTCCATTACCACACACACATTTTAGTGCATTGTTTCAGATGTGTTTTGGTGGGTGTTCTAATGTATGGTATTATTTGTTAAAAATGATATGGTTGGAGCTTTGTGTTCCTGATTGTTTAGGTGGTCTTTGCACTGGAAGCTGTCTACCTACAGTATTTGAGAGTGGTGAAAGCAGAGGCCATGAGTTTGGAGATGAAAGACATGTCCTTTAAATTTGAACATTTCCATTTTATGGGACCTTTGAAAAATCCTTTCACATTTTCTATTAGTAAGTGAATGTGAGGTATTTATGCACATATGAGGCTTGCTAAGCCATTTTTGGATAAAGGAATATGATTTAGTCTCCAATTATCTTAATTCAGAGCGATGGCTGATTAGATATTAGAAATCTCAGTTCAACTTTTGCCTAATTTGTGAAATTGTAATTCTAGCAACCTATACCTAGCACATTTTTATTTTTTTCTGATTTTACTCTAAGTAAAAAGATGTAAGGTTAAGTATGAAATAAGGGACTCCTTTATATAGCTGATTTTTATTTGCTTTTGGTGTTCAGACACCAAAATGGTGGTTAGACTCTAGAAGTTCTGAAATTTTGGTATTTCTTATTGACAGACATTATGTATCAAGAACTCACATTACTGTAGGTCACTGAATTAATTAAAGAAATATCAATTGACATTCTGTTAGGGAATTGTGGGCTGCTGTTTGATATTATTGTCTTTGTCAAATGTGAACATTGAATAAGCATTATTTTTAATATATAGGGACCTAAAAGTGAGGCAGTGTCCTTTCCATATTTAAGACTTTTAAAAAATATATGAAAGTAGAGCTTATAGTTTTCTTTGTGCCTTACCAAAATAGTTATTCGCTTCTCTTTTCCATTAAATGTTGTGTGCAGCTGCATGTTCTTGAATAGAAAGAAAATGTTATTCAAAACTCTTCAGAGTTGTGTTCCAAAGTCATTTGTTATTTAGTAAGAGAAGGTCGTCATAATTATTATTCCTTATATGCCTATTATATTTCGGTGCATTTATATTCTGAGAAATATAATATGTTTTAGATGACATCATTAGGAAATAAATTTTTCTTTGTTGTTTCAAGCTTATTTTTTCTTTTTTGCTAAAATCTCTCAGTAATTCCATGAATTCTCACAATATTTCAGCTTTTGGTGTTAATCAGTTTTAACTGTGGTGAGTAAACTTGATTCTATTGGGTGCTGGTTGCCTTCTTAAATGGATTTATGTGCTTTGGGCTCCAAAATACATATGTAGTTTTGGAGTAGCTGATGTAATTTTGTGTTGAGTTTCTTCATGTGTAAACAAATCTGGATGACATTATTTTATTGTTATCTCCAAACAGCTTACATAATGTGAGTACTATTCATCATTTGACATTTAAATATTGTTGAGTACAAATTATCAAACCATCTAACTTCAGTGATTATTACCTAGTTGTTATTAAAACATCTGAGTAAGTTAGAATTGTATAAGACTGACATCAACATTGCATTTGATGAGATAGGAAAATAGTGTGAATTTGGATCATCTAGCAAGACTTTCTGGAGGAAATATTGCTTCACACAAAATATTTCTGGAAGACCTTTAGATAGGAGGAAGAGTAATTACTATATGGGGATGACCATAGAAAGAACAGATATAAATAGACATAAATGAATATGTGTCTGTTGACTTATGGCTATGGTAAGGTTTGCAGAGGCCTTTTCTACTGAGGTGGATAACTTCTATTCAGAAGGCAATAATAATAGGAAACCAGTTGGACATGTAGGTATGGAGCATCTTTGGATGCTATTTTGAGTTTCAATTTGGCTTTGTTATAAGTTGAGGATTATTGGCTCTGAAAGAAAAAGGCTAATTCGTTTTATTATATGGGTAACTTATGGATGTGAATAAGGGAACTTAATACTGGTGACCACAAACACCAGTTGAGATATCATAAATACTTCCAAGACAGAAGGCTTTTGATTAGTCTTGTTTTAAATACATAGAATTTGTAGAGGGATAATGAATTAAGAACTGATTTCTGGATTTATTAGTATTTTTTCAAAAGCCAATGAATGTATAATGCTGAAGAGAATATCCAAGAAAATATTTTTCCTTCATCTTATTTACTAATCTAATGTTGAGCAATATAATACTGAAAGATCTTTTATGTTCTTTAGATAATGAACCTATGTTCTTCCCAATTTGATTGTTTCTCATATATCTTGATTATTTATTCCACATGAGCTTGTATGTAGGGATCCAATGTATGGTTATGTGACTGATATAACCATGGTTTGTGTCACATTTTTCTTAGTTTTGATGTTGGAAGAACCACATAAATAGTAAGCACTGGTCCATCAGTGTATTTTCAGAATTGGGGTAGGAATTGTTATATATAGTGTATCTTTGGAATGGATATGTTCAGGTGACTTTTTAAAATTGATTGCTCAAATATGGATTTCGGAGTTATAGTTTTAATCATTTTTAATACAGTAATTTTTATGGTACTGCAGAATTCATTTTTTAAAGAGGCATTCTATTTTGCCTATTGTTATTAATTGAGCACAGGTTTTGAACTTACTGAAATTTGTACTCATTAGTGACTGAAAATTAATTTTAATTACTTTTGTTCCCTCAGCACATTTCTTAAAGGTTGGTAGTTAGAAAATATTGTTGAGTTAAAAAACTATCCTTAGAGTTTACGTATAAATGTTCAGTAGCAAATTGGAATTGTGTTTTATTTACTGGCTTTATTTTAACCTTTATTATAATTTTGAAGGTTATATTTGGGACAATACAGGAAACTGTTGAGCTTTCTAAATAAAGTCTGACCACATGGCATCAAGTTATGAAAGAATAAAAATAAGTACATTGATTCAGGGTAAAGTTACTATAGAATGATTCAGAAAGAATTAGAAAGAGTATAGGCTGGGGAAGAAATTTTGAAAAAAATAAAACAAACCTTTGTTTATCAGAATTTATTTGAGAAAGACTTACCAGTCTCTCCTTCCTTCTTTATCATCTTCTCAGAGTGAACACAAAAATTATGTTGTTTCTGTTGGTTGTTACAGAAACAATAAAAGGTATAAAATTGAAAAATGATACTAAAATCCTTTACTAGAGACGTTTTATTTTAGGGTAGAAATGCAGCATAGTTCATGCTGCGTGCTTTTTGAAGATGAGTCTGTGGGTCAGCATCTCAGCCTGCCTGCTTTATCCCACATCACTGTTGTGTTCCCCTAAGCCAAGTAGCTGTGTTGTTAATATAACGTGGGGCAGGGCCATTATGGTGGTGTCATTCAGAGTGCAGATTTGGTGACTGATCCTACAGAAAAGCCTCTAGGAGACCAAGGTGAGTGTATTTTATGTGGGTAGTGGTTTATGACAGAAATACTAGCAAAGTCCGGAAGATCCAAAATAGTAGAAGCAGGGGAATACCACTGAGTAGGAGGTACAGCAAGCAGCAGGCCATGTAGGATTAAGTTCTGGGAATAGAGATCACATCATCATAGAATGTTGAGATTTAGGCAACTTAATAGATCATTTTGCTGAAAATACTCATTTTTAATTGGACACCATGGCCAAAGACTAAAGGACTTGTTCACTATTGTAATAACTAGTAATTAGAAGATCTGAAAGAAATTAGATGTCTTTTCTTGTAATCTTGCACTTATTCATTCAGTCAACAGATATTTATTGCTTACTCTGAGCTAGGCGATAAGGATAAAATGATATCTGAGATACGTTTGTTTCTGGGATCCATATGGTTTAAGTGGGGAGACTCGTTTAAGTCAGAAAATGACATGCAAGGTGATAAGGGCTGTGAAAAAGTTAGATGTGGATGACTTGAAAAGTGCAGGAGATAATCCTATCCAGCTGGAGACTGGAGCTCAGGGTCTTAGGGAAGGATCTGGGGCCACTTGGTGCTTATGGCCCAGACAGTACTTTAATGGTGAATGAGAGATGGCACAGGCATTTGCATGATAGTTTCAAATGGAACTCACTTGACTTCATCCTATGCTTTACATTTTAAATTGCATCCAATTGCTAGAGGAGTGGAGCCCCTTTTAAAACATACTTTATTACAAATATACATGGTATACTCCACACTGAAGTGGTCAGATCACTTTGTATAATGCCGTGTGTGACATCCTATTGACACTTAATTTATGGTTTTGGTAATATGGCAAGTAGGAACGAAGAGTGTATTGATTCTGTACTCAGAAAGCAGCCAAGCAGTGGGGCATGCTAATCAATGTTTATGTTCTAGATTTTCTTTTTAAAAATTGAAGGAAAAAGTTCTTCATTATGTCTTTAGTTTTTAAAAGAACAGCAGAGTCCCTTCTTCAACCTAATGTGAAATGATTATCTATACTTTTAAATATTTTGTGGTTTTCAAATTTAGTGTTTGTTTTTTTAAACAGATCTGAAATGCATTTTGCTTGTAAGATTTGTAGGGAGTTGGTTATGTTTTTAGTATATTCTAATTCAAGTTGAAACAATGAACACTTTCAGATTTAATGTGTTATTATTGTCCTTGTATATCTAATAACTTGGCAAATTTAATTGTGTAAAATGGGATCTTTTTATGTCAGAAACTTTATATGTAAAAGCACGTGAGAACCTAGGAAAATATTTGCAGTATCTAATATATCTCTCACGTATAAAGGAGAGTCAAAAAAAGTCCTGAAAATCAGTGTCTCTGAAGGAAAAGAGGTAAAGATCATAAACAGAGAATTCAAAAAAGAAAATCCAAAATGAATGTAGTTAAGTAATTAACTTTATAATTAAAATGGTATGAAATCAAATGAGGCATACTCTTTCATCTGTTATACTTGTAATACTTATGTTGATGAAATGCTTAATATAACTGTTCTTTTAAAAAATTTTTTCTTCCTTTTTTCTCTTTTTTGAGATAGGGTTTTGCTATCACTATGTAGCCCAGACTGGCCCAGAACTCACAAAGATTCTCCTGCCTCAGCCTCAGCCTCAGCCTCAGCCTCAGCCTCCTGAGTGCTGGGATTACATAACTTCTTCTGCATCTAGAAAAAATATCTTAAAATCATTATCTCTTAAAAAAAACCCACCTGCTTGACACAGGTAATGGCAGGGAATAGATCACAAATAAGGACAGTATGAAATATATAGATATCTATGAACATAAAAAAGACAAAGGGGGCCAGGGAGATAGCTCAGTGGAATAAGTGCTTGCCTTGCAAGCACAAGGTCCTGAGTTTAATCCCTGGTACTGCAAACAGACAAACAAATAAACAAACAAACAAGAACAACAAGGCAAAAGGAACAAAGTACTTTGTAAACAGAGATTTGCTCTTTGTTTTCTATAGTGTTGTTGTGTTTCTGGCGCTGAATTTATAAAACCCTTGGAATTTTCTGAGTTTTAGTGGCGTTGTTTGTTCTTAGGCTGTTTTGGTGGTCCCTTTTGATGCGTAAGGATGGGCGCTAGTTGCCAGAGGACAAATCATTGATCAAAATCTTGGAACACTGTGCTACTTCCCCCAGTTTTTTTTTGATTTGTAGATTGAGTTAAACACCAAACTGGCAATAATTTGATCAGTTTTGCCTGTGTTATGATACCTCCATAAGAGTTAAACTATAAAATTTGACAGCTTCGCAGTAGGTGAACATATGTATATCTTGGGAGGGTCATATTCCCCAATCCACAGGGAGAAAAGTACTTGTACATGAGACCTTCTGGATGTGACCCTGTGTCATTCTTCTTCTAGCTATTCAGTTTTATCCTTTGTATTAGAGAAGCATGAGAAAATATTCTTCTGAGTTTTGTGGTCTTACTAGCAGATTATTAAACAGTGGGTCATGGATTGTCAAGATGACCCTTATACTTTGTACCCAGCTCAGACAGAAGTGTGAGGAAACTTGGGACCTGGTACTGGTCTTAGAGGACTGGGCCTGTAAACCTGAGGCTTCTACTGCTAACTTGCTTAGTGCCAGAATTGAATTGAGTCCTGAGAAACCCAACTGGTGTCAGAAGCAACTTTTGTCTGAAGGAAACATATGTCATTTGACCTTAGAAGAAGTATTATAAAAACAGCTGTAGTAAAATTAGGGGAAGCACTGAGGTAAGGCCAAAAAACTGGAGGAAAGCGGTAAGGACAATGAATCAACAGAAAGTGTAGTAGCAGCTAAGGAAGTTAAGATAATAGAGGAAAACATAGATCAGAAACTTCAGTATACAAGCCTACAAATGCTGCACCTTCAGCAAAAGGTTCTTTTTATTGCTGCTCCTATAAATTTTTATTGGGCCAGGTCATTGATTATTAAAATATGGCTGGAATATGACAAAGAAAGTTGACTGGTTCTGATACTCTTTGGGAAAAATACTTAAACTATTTGAAAAAAAATGGTGAAATAAGTGTGTGTGACTTTGGGTCTAAGAAAGACTTCCAATTGGAGGTGGAGGTTGGGTACTACATGACTGACCAAGATAGCCATGGATATGCTATTATGTTGGTGGTGAAGAATCTGCAAATGAAGAGCAAGAGGGTGTAAGACATATGGGAAGAACATTTTCTTGTAAAATTAAAAAAATATACATTTATTTATCTGTACTTTTTTCATTAAATTCATCATGGGAGGAGGTACTTGCACATCGCACACATCTTAATTCTTTTTATTTCCCTTGTCCTCTTTCCTCTATCTCTAGATCCCCTTTCCTTCCCATTTTTAAAAATAATTTCCTTGTTTTCTGTTGTCTTTTATTTTGCTCTTTACATCACTCTTTGTGTTGTCCATATAAGAGAAATGTTATGCAATATTTAAGTGTCTGATTTATTTCACTTAGTAATATGGTATCAGGGTGCATCAGTTTTTCTAAAGTGATTGAAATTATTCTGCTTTATGCCAGAGTATTACTCCACTCTGTACAAATATCACATTTTCTTTATCTGTTCATCTGCTGATGGATATGTAGTCCACTTTCAAGATTTGGCTGTTGGGAATTGTGTTGCATGTGCATGTGCATGTCACTGTAGTGTGATGTCTTTGACTCAGAGAGGACAGTTTCTGAGCCTTCACTGCTTTTTAAAAAGAATTATCCTGTGTAACCTGAGATTGCAAAAGTGCTTTTGCTCTGTCAAGGACAGGGAGGCAATGGCTAATCAATATCATTGTTAAGAGCAGAGGACAAAGATCCCAGCTAGAAATAGTAGGTATATTTAAAAAGAGGCATAGTTGTATTATTATGTATTAAGTAATCCACACCATGCCTCCTTGAATGGATAATTTTTTCTTCTTGCTTGTATATTTACTATTATTTCTCGGAAGGCCAAAGCGTTTTATTTTATAACATTTAAAGTTTTGCATTGACATTTTTTGTATAAAGCACAGACAGTATTTGGGTTACTAAAATTATCAAAATTTTAAGGCCTTTACAAAGGATAGAGTATAGAAGCCTTCTGCATTTGATTTTTTCCTCTTAATACATCACAGTTTAGTACTGCTTGTAACCAGTTGTTTATGTTTAGTGATTAATCTTTGCCGAACTTATTCAAAGCATTGTATTTATTTTCTTAGATGCAGCTATTGGTCCCTTTGCACTCATATTTTGTTTCTAGACAACTTAGTTAAATGATACAATTATAGTGAAGTAGAACAGCTGGGAATAAGTGTGGGTCCAAAACAACTCTTGGTGAGTGCATAGCAAAGCAGTGATGGCAATACTAAGAGCGTCAGTGATAACTAGCAGCTGGCTGTGGCACATGTGCCATGCATTTGCCGCCACTGGGTTAGGGGCCGAGGAAGACACCTGCATAACAGAGAGTGGCTTTCAGGGCCACTCACAGAGCCAGTTGCTGTACAAGGATGCCACCTGCGTGGTAGAGGTAGAGCATGTTACTGAAGTGGGGTCTCCGAAGAGATCTGCGGCCTAGGCTTGCCAACTCTCCAGTTCCTCTTTTCATTTGCTCTCTGGAGATTCTTTAGTCTTTCAATAATCTTTCACCTGTGTATCAGTTATGAGCTATCTTACTATGAAAAAGGAAATAAAACTGATTAGGACTAGTGTTTAAATGTACAATACACTTCCAATTAAAATTTGTAAGAATTCTTAAGTTTATAAGACATGGTTTATGTTTGTTGAATATATTGTGGAAGTGAAATAGGCAGTATTATTATAAGTTGGTTGTTAAAGTCTGCTTTAAACTTATCCTGTAATTAGAATTTTACTCTTCATAGTTAATTGTTGTGTGTACCTGCATTGGTTTATGCTTTCTTTGTTTTGAAATGTGATATAAAAAATACACACATAGAAATTCAAATTTAGCCCTCCTCTGGTCTTGTAATTTCCTCTTTTGTTTTGTTGCTATATCAGACATTCACATTTACTAGATTATTGTCTATTGCCATGGAAATCGTTTTGTTATATTTGAATTTCACTTCAGGAACAAGCAGCAGGAGCTAATGGACCATAAGAGGGAAATTTGTTGTTTAAATAATGATTATCTTTTATATTTGGCTAACATGAAAAGGGGAAAGTACGATTCCTCTGTCACACAGCATGGGAAGGTAAATGGATCAGTGTTAGAATTCACCTGAAAAAAATGTATAACTGCCTTGTAAGTTGGGAATAAACTTACTGTTTACCAGGCAAAATTATAAAATGTGTATAAAGCTACACAAAGAAGCAGAGGCTGGATTGAAGTTTGGAATGTAGGATTTGTAGTAGGATTACACTGAGGAAAAGAAAGTGGGGAAACAAAGCAGATGTTGGAGCCCTGCACCTTGCAGACTGTCTGCTGACCACTCTGTTCACAGGTGGGCAGTGACCAGTTCTTCACCAAAGGGGCAGCTGGACAATGCTCCTCTTTGTCTGTATGGGTCTTAGCTGATGACTAAGGGATTTTCTGTAATTTTATTCTTACAATGTTTATTATTCCCCATTACCCATCACCTTTAATCAACCCAGTGTTCAGATCTTTTAGATGTAAATTTTTAACCCTTATTTGCATGTTTTTAGAGTTGTAGGTGGGCTATGTTTTGTCTCTAGCAGTAACTGTGCTTTTTTTTGTGGTTGTTACTGTTGTTTCATTAAATTTCTAGGAGATTGTGGCCCTTCACAGAATGCTAAGCTTTTCTCAATAGTGTCTGAGCATGTAAGGCCAGATATTTCTGTTTTGAGCTTTTTGTTTTTCAATGATTTTAAATTTATAGAAACATTATAAGAATAAGACAGATAGCTCACAAATGTTCTCTACTAATATTTCTGTTATTAGCATCTATTTCGGTTGCCTTATTTTCTCCCTCGTTGCCTCCTTTCTCTCTTCCCCTACTACTTTCATGATTTTTGTTTTGGAGCCTTTTTTCTTCGCTTAACAGTAAGTTGTAAACATACTGCCTCAGTACTTCCTCAGCACTTCAGTGTCTATATTGTAGAAATAATGTTTTAGTTTATTACTTCAACATAACCACAAAATATGAAATGAATGCTGATGAAATATTGTCATCTATTCTCAGATTCAAATCATACACTCCAAGTTTTCCCATTGATATTCTTAATTTGTCCAGAACCCATGCCTGATATTTTTTTGTTTGGGGCATTTGGCTTCATTGAACATGGAACTATCCCTCAGCCTTGCCCTCCCTGTTAGGACCTTGACACTTGTGAGAAGTGCAGTCAAACCATGTCTTTCTCTCTGGCTTTCTCTGATGTTTCCTCAGGAATAAATTGAGACTGCATATTGTAAGGCAGAATTACCAGAGAAGGGCTGCTGTGTTCTCAGGTCACTGGGAGCTTAGTTATCAGCTATTGAGATGAAACAGTCTTGCTTGTGCCTTGTTTATTGGCTTGCCATATTTTACGTTTTGCTTCTTTCAGTTGCCTTGCTCTAGTTTTGGGACTTATGCATCCCTTTAAAGGAGAATGGTATTGAGAAATCACGATTTGAGTTGCAGAAATGCTCATTTCTACTGGCTACCTTTTTCCTCTATATTTTTCGTGAACAAAATTAAGAGAAGGTTTCTATGTACAGACCCCTGCAAACATTACATCTGCAGCCATGTGTCTAAAATATATTCCCACTCATACTTGCAATTCTAGTCCCAAATAACAGGCTTTATTCTGCCAGCATTCTTGTGTTGT
This sequence comes from Myocastor coypus, assembly GCA_004027025.1. Taxonomy (NCBI): domain Eukaryota; kingdom Metazoa; phylum Chordata; class Mammalia; order Rodentia; family Myocastoridae; genus Myocastor; species Myocastor coypus. The sequence continues at coordinate 54,044 of PVJA010004234.1, read as the reverse complement.
TGTACTTTAGTTCTCCAATGTTGGAAAAAAATGGCTTCTATTGTCCATATACTCACTTGTTTGTGCATCTCCCGTGGCATGACCAGTCTCACACCAGTGCTGGTTATTTCCTTACACTTTTTTAAACAACTGGTTGAATATTTGGTCCTGATCTTGCTGAGTTCCTTTGCCTCAGCCAAGGAGAAGGGGCCAGACATTTCTTATCTCCTAGCCCTAGTATTGTTTTCCTTTGGCTGTAAAGCACATCATCCATTTGAAAAGTGACTTGGTTTAGCAGTAACATTTGGTACGGGAAATATTAGAAAAGAAAGTACATAGGTTAAAAATGAGATTTCTTTAGTATTTTAGATTTAGTGATTATGATCATTCAAGATGTAAGTGACAGATTTTTTCATATTTAGCTTGAGATTCCTTTATGGAAGGTAACAGAACACGAGGGTATGTTCTGGCCCTTTCTGACACTTAGCTTCTGAATAGGAATCCATCAATATTGTTAAAGCCACTTTCTTTTCTTTTAGTTTCTTTTGGATTTGTCTCTTGGCAGCTTGATAAGCAGGAGCTGTTAGGATAAAATAGTTTTTGTTGAGGTTTATTTATTGGTTTGCAATAATGAGAACAGTTATTGAGCCCAATGATTTTGTGCTTTTATTTTCAAGTAAGAAAGTGTTCTTATTTTGAGATGATACCATAGAAGGCTAGTTTAAAAGCCAGTTTTAAAGATCCGCAGCTTTGAGAGGTTATAATTTCGAATGGAGGCATGGTGGTCAGAGGAAACGAGCCAAAGTTCAAAGCCTTTTCTGTGCCATTGCATCTGTGACCACCCTCAAGGTGCTCTGCACTTTATGTCACAAGAAAGCCTCAAAGCTGGCGAGTAAGTGTTACCCGCAGGAGCCGCATCATTTCTGAAAACAAGTCTTTTATTCTTAGAACGTTTGAACAAGAAATACAAATAATAGTATTTTTCCTAGGTTTTTTTGAAGGACAGTGTTTAAATACAGTGACTGTTCATCTATTTTTGAGTCCATAGTATGTCATATAAAAAGCAACATCAAATTTAAGTTTAATGGATAGTGACACAGAAATGGTATTACCTTGCTCAAGTCGCTTTTGTCATTTTTATGAAATCAGGTTATCAATTTTTTACAGTTGCTTTATGCCTAATTTTCTTTTGCAGGGTGAAATATAATTACTTATCAGTTGAAAGCTATGGCACAGATATTTGACTAAGAGCTTTACAGGTAGAGCTTGGTTACACATAACCCATAAGGAATGCAGAGAGCTCTTGGTGTTTAGACATAACAGTTGACGTGGAGTGCAGGCTAATGCTGTTTGTTGTTGTTGTTAAATGTTTACATTTCCTTGTGAGTCGTTGTGATCTTTTACTGTTCTGTTTAATGTAATTTTAATTGCTCCTTTATACAGTTCCCTCTCTGCTTACTTTTCATGTTTACATTCACTCACACATGTATACACATATGAAATGAAGTTTATATGCTTAAAAATATTGCCAAATGGGGCATATAACTGGTGTGTGCTTATGTGGATATTTATGTGCACCACCCTTGCCATTTTCAAAGGGAATCACACAAAGCACTGGTCCTAGTGGATAGTTAATTAATTCTTGTTAAGTGAATGAATGAATCAATATGAAAGTTAAAAAGAGAAATACTATGAAGGACTGGAAAAAACTGAATGTGGGGAGGATTGTTCCTGGAGAGGAAATTATTCTGCAAAATTATTCCTTTATTGATTTAGCAAAATTATTTATTTATTTAACCAGGAAATTACTCATTTATTCAGCAAAACCATACTTTTCTAGATGGTTACTTAGATTAGATTGTTTACTAATCATATGGAACAGCTGGTTCATCATGTCAATGCTTTTTATCACTTGTTTCTGAATCAGAATTTAACAATCTTCTAATTGGGAAGGGAAAAGTTTATCATTGAGACTGACACATGCTTCACTGGAAAATATTAATCATATATTGATAAAGATAGTGACCTGGACATGCGAGCAGATAATTGATTCTTAATGAGTTATTTTCACTGCTGAATACTTGGTCTTGTGATGGCCGCCATTAGTAGAATGAACCTATATCAAAACACTCAGGACATTTGCCTTGAAAATCAACAATAGAAAGATCAAATCATATCTGATTATAAGTTTTCACATTTCACAGTGTGCAGTGGTGCTCTAGTCCTGTCAATGAAAGTTACCACTTGGTGTCTCTTTGCAGTATCTAAATTTGTGACTGAGGACTCACTTAGGCTTAGGATAACGCTTTGTTTGCAGTTCCAAATTTTCACAACTATTTCCTAGTATTCTTAAAATGCTAGGAGTGACATATTGTGTTCCTTGCTATTTTCCTGAATGTCAGAAAGCTTCTCTTCTTTTGGGCAATTTGTGATATGGTAAAGAGTGTAAGTGATGGAATCACAGACGTGGGTTATAGATGATGTGGCCGCACAAACAGTCGACACGCTTTCTTCTGCTGCGGTCCTTGCCCAAATGTCTTCTTGTCAATGAAGCTCTTTCTGTCCATCTTATTCAAAGCTGTACCCTTACCTCTCAAACTGCCTTATTTTCTCAATAGCACTATTTGACATGTAAATTTTATGTATTTATTGTCAGTCTTACCAGATAAAAAGGACTACTTCAGTCTGAGAGCATTTAACAGCAGCCATTTGTTTAATATTTATTGATGAACAAGGTCCAGTAGCACTCACCTAATTTTTCTGTGACTTTGTTTCTTCAGGTGAAAAATAGTTTTAGCTATTTGGAAGTACGCTTAAGAAGCTTATTTTATTTATTTATTTTTTTACTAGTGTTGGACTCAATACATTTGTATTGAGATACGTCTCTAGTCCTTTTAAATATTATTTGTTTTAACTTATTTTCACGAAGTTGAAATAGCCAAGGTGAAACTTACTGTCCTGCTTCAGCCTCTCAAAAGCTGAGATTATGGGTGTGTAACCTCCTCTTCCCCCGGCCCCCTGTATCCACATACCTGTGCTGAGAGTATTTTGTATGATGCACTGCGTTTTTTTTTTTTTTTTTTTTTTTTTTTTTTTTTTTTTTTTTTTTTTTTTTTTTTTTTTTTTTTTTTTTTTTTTTTTTTTTTTTACTGGGAATTGAATTCAAGACCTTTTTTATTCATAAATAAGCTCTCGGAAACAGTGTGTGTGGTTGCCCTCTGTTTCCCTACATCTCCTTTGTTTTTGGCCTTTCTTTAGTTTTTCTCCTTCTTATCACTGGCACCACTTTTATGAACATCACCACTGATGTATGACTTGCTAACCACTTCTTTATGCTGATGTTCCGTATGCTTTTAGTGCTTCTATGTGGTTACTTTTCTCCTGTGTCTGATACTTCAGAGTTTGATTTCCTTAAAATGTTTTGTTCTTTTGGTTTCTGTGGTCTGCCCTTCATGGATTTTTTTTTTTTTTTTTCTCATTTATAGCTGGCTGCTCATTGTCAGTGGACTTGCTGTCTCTTTCCTCTCATGGCCTTAAATACATTCTTCCTTGGCCTGCAGGTTCTTGTCTACGACCTCTCCCCGGGCAGTCACAACCCACCTTTCCTTACTATCTGTTACCAGTTTGATAAAGCAAGTCCAAGTTCCCTAGTTTTTCTTGAAACCCTTTCCTTGCATTTAAGACCCTGCTATTGGAAGATAATTGCTTTCAAAACATTTCCTTCAGTAAACTACAAGCATTTTATACACGATAGATCTGTTGATTATACAAGTGTTTTTCCCTACCTTGTTTTCTTAAACCAGATAGCTGATAAATATTTTTTTATTTTCATTTTGGTCACTGTACCATAGCTAGCACAGAAACTGGCATATACTAAATGTATTATTTATTTGAATGAAAAAGTATGAATGAACAAACCATGATATCTCTCTCCTCTTTTATATCCAGATAGTAGTCAAGTGCTATTGATTCTACTTTCTGTTCATCTATATTATCTCTTTTTCTCTGCATGCTATCTTTCCTAGATCAGGCTGTGACTTTCTCTAACCTTAGATATCACAACAGCCTAATGTTGTCCCCTTACGTCTTCCCTCAAATTCATCTATGCTACTGATGGCTAATAGAAATTCATTATGCAAGCCATATATGCACAGTTTTACGTTTTCTAGTAGCCATATTAAAAAAGAGGTGTTGACTGTAACACATTTTATTTGACCTAGGCTATCCAAAATACTATCTCAAAATATTACTCAAGACTTATTTGTTCAGTAGTAACATTTGGTTAAGAGATAGCATATTGGCTAAAGTAGCTCTACATTACTTAGAAAATAAGGGTATCATTCATTGTCTTCCTCTGCCTCAACTTTTAAAATAACTTCTCCTGTCTTACATAACAAATATCTCAACTTGGTATTATCTCTTGTAGCATCAGACATAACCTAGATCTTCCCCACCTCCCTCCATTGCGCTGTACTTTGTACTTCATCTTTTTGAACTCCACTCTTTAGTGCTAAGCTAACCTAGTTCTTACAGATATGCTGGATGCTTACTTAGCTTGTAAGTACTCTGACCCGTTTGTCTGGGTTGTGTGTGTGTGTGTATGTGTGTGTGTGTGTGTTTGTTTGTTTTGGTGGTACCAGGGATTGAATTCAAGACTTTGTGCTTTCCAGGCAAGGACTTATTCCACTGAGCTATCTCCCCAGCCCGTGACCCCTTTGTCTGGAAGACACCCATCCTTACAGTTTTCTCCATGAATATAATTTGCAGTAATTCAGGAAATTTTTTTCTCCCTCTGGCTTATAAAATGGTTTGTCTACACTTGGTCAGAAGTATGTTTCATAATGTACACATGTACATGCACACATACACACGGCTACATTAATGTTTACAGGTGTACTGAAATCTGTGTTTCTGTCTAAAATATCTACCTATGCCTGATTACAACGATGTTTTTATTTCAAGTCATACACTAGTTTTATGTTATGTATTAGATTGGCATTTAAAATGCTGGTAGTGACCCCATATTGATTCCATTGCTCACAAATTAGCATCCACAGTTTGAAAAATACAAATTTACACTGGCAACAATCTTATATTTAGGTCCATTATTGTATTTCCCAGGTATCTCCCTTCACTACACTCTGAACTTTTCTAACTTTTATGTTTCTGGTGCCAATCCAGTGCCCAGTGCAGCAGGGATGCTCAGTATTTATCTTTTGAATGACTTGGGTCCAGAAGAGCTAATCAAATGGGCTCAAGGGCATTTTAACTGGCCAGGTTAATGAGCTACAAACACTTCATATAGTGCTATCTGAGCTCTGGTTGATAATGATACAAGACTTCAGCAGGGTTTTCTTTATTCGCAGATTTACGTATATGTGAAGCTTGATTTGTTCTTTCATCCTGGCAATAAGGAAAATGAATAGTAATGAGAACAACTTGGTGTTTTTCACTTAGAAATTAGCTGAAGTACTTTCCAGAGACAGGTTCTGTTACTTTTTATGAAGGGAGCCAAATGAAATTTGTACTCTGAGGTTAGCAATTTATTCTTGATATTGATAACACAATACAGTCACAGAGTATATCAGACATAAGGCAGATGGCTAATTTCTAGGCCTGTTTTACTGCTAATTAAAGAGCTGATTTTTCTCTCTCAAACTCAAATGCATGAATATATTTATTATCAAAATATTCAATAGCTGGACAAGTTAAACTGGTCTAGGAAAACCTAATTGGATATTTTCCATCTTGCATAACTCTGGTGCTTATATTTAAAAGAGCCTGGGGAATAGCTGTTAGTAAAGTATTGACTATAAGTCTGCTGTTTTTAAATAGCTATGTATTAACTTAAGTTAAATTTCAGTGGACCAAAATTTTGAAAGAAAAATAAAAATCTGAGCAATAGGGCTAGCTCTTTCATTTCCACCTAGGTGAATTGTTTCACATGTTACATTTCGAGTTGGCTGTCAGTCTGTATGAGGAGGACCACATGATTCAATCACTCAAATTTTGACAAAAGATCATTGCTGGCTGGAGCATGTAGCAGGGGCCATTAAATATATAATCTACTATTGTAGACTCTTTAAATATATCAAATATAATCTCATTTTAAAAGTAGAAAATATTTCTTGATAAATGTTTAAAATCTCATATGGTAGGGCCTTAATATGACAAGTAATAAGAATATCATTTGTAAGTGTTAAAAAAGCTATCCAGTGTCTTCATATTATTTAGATGTTAAAGTATCATACTTATTCTCATAACTTATGATTTTATTATTCTATATTAGTTTACATTGAGGAATACATACAGAAGAGTTTCTGATGGAGCTATTTTTACTGTTTTCTGATAATTCTCTTGAATTTTATTTAGATAATTCATAATACTAGACAGTTGCTGCCACTATTCATGTATATATTTTGTTATGCCTAATATGTACCTTTTATCTAAACTTACATATACATATATATATATATATATATATATATATATATATATATACATACATGAATTTAGTTGGTAAACATTTAGCCATAATCCTACCTGAGAAAGTTGCTTATAAATACTATTTTATAGGAAAATTACAGATTTGAACTATGGTAGTTTTCTTAATCTTAAAATGAGTTCTTGTATATTTGCTGAAAAAAATAGTGGGCAGTTACATGTTTGACAGTTTTGCTATCTGGAGTTTGATATTATGTATTGTCTTGATATATCTGGAATTTTCTAATCTTTAAGCTGAAAGCTTTCAGATATATTATTATTAATATTATAATGATTTGAGAAAATAACTGGCATTTCCACTTCTTTTCAGCATGGTTCTTTTTCACAGTACTTCATAAGTGAATTGGTTTTGGTTCAGTGAGTTATTAACTATATTTTTTCTCGTTACAGTGATCTAATGTGAGATTATTTTCAGGTATAAGCTCTGAACTGTTATTCTAACGTATAAGCATTTTGACCGATTTGGTAATTTAAAATGGCTTTCATTAAGTACTTATAAAAACTATAATCCTGTGTAATGAATATTTAATTTGTGCACTCATTAGTTTATTTATTTGAGTAGAATATAAAGTTTCATTTACTGTCAGTTGAAGCTTGAATTCTGCTGTAAACATGAGAAACTGATATTGTACATGGATTTTCTTGTCACTAGTAAGAATTTTTACTATAAGGTATACGAGAAGCTTTCAATGACATTTTATTGCTAATTCTGATCTTATTGTGTACAGACATCATATATCTTGTTTTTCAGTTAATAAACAGATTGTATTCTACTGTCTCATTAGCCTTCCAGTAAATGTGTTGCAAAATAGTCTCATTAGCCTTTTGATAAATATCACTGTAATTACAAATGCATAAGTTTGGGAAGGTCTACTGTGTAACACTATAGTCATAATTGTGATTTATATTATTTTGTATTTTATGAAATTGGGTCTGTTTCTCATGCAGACTAACTATATAGTTAGGAATGCATACTAACTTTTTTCTTTGTAAAGATTAAAAACCTGTCAGCCAGGTGGCTTACATTAACTTGATTTCACCTTTGTTGCTGTGCTAGAGGTGATGTTGTTATAAGTTTTCATGTATGACCGAGAAATAAATCAGTGTGATAGCTGCTTGTGGTGACTCAGAAAATAGCTTTGTTTCTAATTGAATTTTTATAAATATTGATCTGATAATGTAGCTGTATATTATAAAAACTTCAGCTCTTGAGCACATTATTAAATAATTATCCTGATATTACAAGGGGGGGTTGGTAAAGAAGGTGCATTAGAGTTAGAAAGAACTGACTTCACCTTGGAGAATTGTCAGTAGTGTCTACCACAGTTCCCTTGGGTCATTATAATTATATGCCTCATTTGTAGGACTGTTTTGAAAAATAGGTGAGGTAACTAAACTCTTAGTAAACAGTAAAACTATTGAGTAATACTGTCATAATAAAACATCTGAAATTTTGTCTTCCATGTTTAATTTATTTTAAATCTTTTTTATTATTTTTTACATTCATGACAATAAAAAATGCTTACCAAGTGGATTATGCTTTAAGTATAATGAACTGTAAATTTTGTGTGTGACTTCATAGTATAATTGGCATACTGAAAAATATTATACAGTTGATATTTAATAAAATTTAGTCTACATGACTTGAACTGGTATGGTTGCCATATAATTGTATCTTGTGATGTTTTATGCCAACCTAAATTGTAAACAAAGTGCAATTAGACATTAGCTTTTAGCTTCCTCTTATCTGCTATGAAGATGTTGAAATTTCAACTATCAAGTCTGTTCAGAAAATATTAGGTTGTAATCTAATCCCTTTTTAATGGATATTTTCTACTTTCTTGGTTTTAAAAGAAAATCAAGTCAACAAACTTGGATAAATATCACAACTATGAATAGAAGAATGGTAAAAGTCTACTATGGTGTATCGAGACTGTGTGTCGTCTTTATGGCAAGGCATTATGTAAGTGAGTATGAAACTTTATGTGCATAGAAATAACTGGTAGGATTCTCAGTATTACTCATAGAATTGGTTCTGGAGAAGTGACTGGAACAGTGGAAAATATATGAAATAACTTTACATAATTGTAAATAACTTAAAAAAAGACATCCACCAAAAGTATGAAAGAAAAAAATGGAGAGGCTGGGAGTATTGGCCAATGTGTGGCTGTATCACAGAATCAAAAGCACAGCAGGATAAGTAGGTGTCAGGAAGCATGGAATTATAAACACCTGAAATATTAACAGCATTTTATGGCAGGAGTGGTGTTTGGAGACTTCCTACAGTTGACAGCCCTCCTACAATGACACAGTGGAGGTAATGGCAGTTGACCAAAGGTAAGGTGGGAAGCTTGAAATGCTTCTTAGAGTTTTATGATGGAGAGATATTTTCTATATATATACACATATCTGTCTGTGTTAAAAACAGATTGAATTCACATAGCATGTGCTTTACAAATTCAAAGTTTTTTTAATTCAGTGCCTATCAGTATCTTCAGAGTTGTACATTTGTGAGAACAATTTTAGAACATTTTTATTTGCCCAAAAGAAGCACCATGTTCTTTTGATGTAATCATCCAACTGCGATCATCCCCTCCAGTCTTAGCCTGCTTTCTGTAGATTTCTGAACATTTCATATAAATGGAGCTGTGTAGTCTGTGCACCCTGTGACTGACCTTTTTTATTTAGCACAGAATTTTCTAGATTCCTCATGTTGTGCTGTGTATCAGTGTTTTATTCAACTTTATGCCTTAATACTGTTACATTGTGTTGTCATATCGTCAGTTGATAGACATTTGAGTTTTTGGCACTTTTTTACTATTATGAATAATGCTACCATGAACATTCATGTACAATCTTTTTTGAATGCCTGCTTTTGGTTCTAATGGGAATATAGGTAAAGTTGGGCTTTTTAGATTATAGAATAATTTCTATATCTGCTTAAGTGATTAGCAGCTGCCAACTTGTTTTCAAAGAAACTATTATATTTCACATTCTCACCAGCAGTATATTCTGAAAACATAAATCTGCTCTTGGTGGTAGTAGTTTTACCTGACTTCATTTGAAAACCTTTTGAAAACAATATGACAGCTTCAGCTAATATCTATGTAAGTATCCAGTGTCTGTAGGGCTGATCCTCAGTATTTTGTTTTCTCACCTGAATTGCATGCTGAGAAAGTGTTGCTAAAGGCTCAGACTTTTATGGTCAGGCTCTATTAGCTTTGGATGCTTTTTTTTTTTTTAATTTGGTACAAGGTCTCACTATGAAGCTCAGACTCAAATGCATAACTGTCCTTCTGTCTCATCCTCCTTAGTGCTGGGATTATCGGTGTGTACCACCATGCCTGATTCCAGGGCCCACAGGGCACACCCAGGGTTCCAGAGGTGACCTAACATGTGGTACTTGGGGATCTAACTCTGGACATTGCGCTTGCTAAGAAGGCACTTAGACCACTGAGCTATCTCTCCAGCCCTAGCTTTTGAGTTTTGACCAAAATTATTTTCATTACTCTCAGGATCTAACTGTCTTTTGGTTCTAAATTGATAGAAATAGTGTAGATAGGTTTCCTGACTCAATGCTTATGAAATATGTAAGGAGCCCTATAATAAGTGCTTTTAGTATCACACTATTTAGATTTGAAGATGCTACTAATATGATAATAGGTTGAACAGGATAAAACTTATATTGTAGAATTGCTGCATCCTATTATTTCTTCTAATTTTGGATTTCTTTTGGCCTAAAAACCTATATTTTTAAATCACCATTGTTTCTCTAGTTTTTTTTTTTTTTTTTTTTTTTTTTTTTTTTTTTTTTTTTTTTTTTTTTTTTTTTTTTTTTTTTTTTTTTTTTTTTTTTTTGTCATTCTCCTCAGATGACATTCACTGCTTTTCATTTATTACTGTCACAAAGACCTTGCTGGCCACAATGTGATCAATACTAGGCAAGGTAAAAGGGTCATATGTGAATTTATTACAGGAGTATTCATTTGATTTATGCAAATATATTGTCAACAGGTTACCAATTTGCATTGTTCAGTATTCATTTATAGACACTTATGAAAATGTCAAACTCTTCCATTGAGCGTTTTTAAAGACCTGCTTTGTACTTCCATAGTTCAAAGCAACTCCTGCTACATAATTTGGAATCATTATGATTTTGCTTGGCTTTTTTCACCAACTGCATGGACTCTGTACTAAAGATGAAATATTCAGGTTCAGAGAAAATCCAGTGTTGGAAATTAGAGTTTGGCATTTTTTTCTTTATTATTAGAAGAAGCACTTTGTACCTTTGATGCCATTCAAAACAGTGTTTTCTAAGCTGTCCTTGTCTTACAAAAGTTCCTTTAAAAATGCAGTGATTTAAACCTTTGATCTAGTTCCATGTGTTTTCTGTTTGTACTTGAGGGTCAGAGTGAGTAGGATTTATGAGATTCTGTACCCAACAGAGGCGCAGTAAATGCAGCATGCAATATGTAGAATCACATCTTAGTGTTCTCTCTCTGTCTCTCTGTCTTTCTCTCTGTCTCTCTCTGTATTAAAATTTATTCTTCCTTTATTACTCCATCCTTGGAGTCATTTTCCAGTAATGCCAATTCTCTCTAATCAGTTTGTCTTTTATAAGGATTTACAAGCATTTAGCAAAGCTTATGACCAAAGTTGTCAAGAAAAACAGAAAAATTAAAATCTCTATCCCCAAAAAAACTTTATCAGTGACAGCTCCTGGGGCTTCAGCACATCCAGAAGCAGGAGCTTTACTACACAGTCTCTTTGCCACTTCATTTTTTCTTGCATTACTGAAGACAGTTTTCTATATTCATTGGTTTTTCTCCATTTCAGTATTTTTACTGTGTGGTCCTAGTTGAATATATTTACAAATGCTAGCTCATCCAATTTGCCTAGTACACGCTACCAATGCTCCCAGACCTCATTTGGTTCCCTCCGCCCATCCTCCAGCAGCCTAACTTCTTTGTCTATTGCTAACCTTTCTTTTCAGTGGAAACTTAAATTTCTTTTCTCTTAAAATTTGTTTAGACAGATTTAAGATATATTCTTTTAACAACTACTCTGTGGGACACATGTGATTTTCCCCCACTTTATAGGCTTTTCATCCTTTACGCCATTCTGAAGTATGGGGGGGCTTGTCTAATTCTCTGTAGTCAGTAAATTGCATAATTTTGCTGTCCCTACCTTCAGTAAGTTAACACAACAGATTGATTCGCACTTTATAGTCACTTAATCCTGAGTCCTTATGGGTGTTTATAAAATTGTGATCCATACGCTATAGCACTTGAAACACAAAAGTGAAACTGATGAGGAATTCTAACTAGCTATGTTATTTCAGTCCTGTTTTCGTTGTCATAGTAGTAAAAGTGGTGTTTTTGACTATCCATTTTCATGTATTGTGTCTGTCATTCTTTGGTAAATAGGAGATAACATTTGTACAGTTTTCCTGCCTCAGCCTTCCACATGCTGAGATTGTAGGCATGCACCACCACACCTAGCTATAATTTCAATTTCTTTATGTGCCATCCTTTTACCCTTTACTATGAAACAGAACTTCCTTTTATTAAAAAAATTGAGCTCACAGGAAAGACAAAATGTTGGTGATTATTGAGAGGCAGTCTCATTATATCTTTATTTGCAATTGATGGACTTCATTTCTTAGGAGATGTTTTTCTTCTTTAGAAACCTTTGAACAGAAAGCACAGGGAATTCCCATGTCTTTTCCCATTGTCTTGATTCTTTGTGTTGTCAGTCTGAAGGGCTTGATACCATCCACTGGTACAGAGTCATGCAGAATGGTTTCACTGCCTTGAAAGTCTCCTGTGCTTTCTCTGTCCATCTTCCCCCCTTTTCCCCACCTTCCTGAGTCCTTTACTGTATCTGTAGTGTTGCCTTTTCCAAAACATCATGTAACTGGGATACACAGCATGTAGTGTCTTCAACTGGTATTTATCCTTCACAACATAAACTTGAAACTCTTGTGTATCATTTTAGCTCTTGGTAACTCTTTTTTTTTGAATTCAGTTCTTTATATAAAGTCCCTTGTAGAGGACTGATTTCTTCTCTGACTTCTGTTCAGCTTCTTCTTCAGGGTCCTTGTTCTCCTTCACAGAGAGAGCTTCTAGCTTTTCTGCTACTTTTTCCACATTATCATCTTTGCCCATTGTTTTCCTTTCTCTCTCTTCAATTTCTCTTTTGTATTCTTCCAGCTTTGTTTTAAATTTTTTGTGCATTCTCGGCATTTAGGAAGCAGATGGAATATTCACTGGTGAAGTCAGCATGGGTATTCCAGCCCCAGGCGTAGTCACTGTCAGCATCTGGCCTTAGCTCCATCATAGGTGTGATAGAATGGTTGGTGCAGATTTTCAGGGTCTTGTCCTTCCTCGTGAGGAGGCGGATGGTTCCCTTATCCTTATGCTTCAGGAGCCTGACATCACCAGTGCCTTCTTCCTTCTATTCTGGACTATCATTCTCTGAAGCAAATCGGAACAACTTTGCTTGCATTTTAAAAAGTTCCTTCTCATCTTCCTCCAGCATTTTAGTTTCTTGTTCAGGAAAACAAAGTATTGGTTCAAACAGAGTGTCTTGGTTGGATTTGTCTGCATTCTCAGTGGAGGTGTCACGGTCCTCATGCGTATCCTTGTTGGCTATGGCTTGCCTAGCTCGGTCCATGCTGACTCTGTGGTCTCTAGGTGGCTACTTCTTACTCCTTTCCTCTGTGTCTGGCATCAGCACCTCCCACCTGCCCATTCTTCCCTCGGCTCCGTGACCCGAACCCCCATAATTCATTTCTTATTGTTCAATAATAGCCCATTGCATAGCAGTACCACAGTTTATTTACTTAGCAGAGAGTTATCTTTGTTGCTTACAAGTTTTGGCAATCATGAGTCAAACTGATGTGAACAGTTGTGTGCATACATTTTTATGGATCCATACCTTCAATGCATTTGGGCTACCTAAAGGAGTGCTCTACTTTTTTCTCTATTTTTTAAAAAATTATTTATGTATTTTATGTATTTATTTGGTACAGGGTCTTGCTATGCAGCTCGGACTCATAGTGATCCACCTGTCTCAACCTCCCCAGTGCTGGTATACAGGCAGGTGCCACCACACCTAGTTTTGGTGGCTGGCAGGGCACAGCCCCAGGTTATGGGGGTATGGTGTATGGTACCAGGGAGAGGGCCTGGGACCTTGTGCTTGCCAGGCAGGCACTTATCCTAACAAGCTATCTCCTCTGCCCCGGTCTGCTTTTTTTTAACACTTTAGAAAGTTTGAATGCTTATGTTTTAGAGCTATAAAACAGTTTATTTTAGAGAAAAATCATAGTCTTTGAGTGCAATATTTAATTCTGAAAAATGCTTTGCGAGCCATGGAAACATTTGGTAATAATTACTGAGCAATTAATTTTTGAAATTTATGGACCTGAGAATATAAGTTTATATTCTATTCTGAAAGATTAAAACTTAACCAAATTTAGGGAACATGAGGTAAGTTATCTCTCTCCTTTTATAACACTTTAGGGTATTTTTTACTGAATAAGTAATGAATGACTGTCCTTACCGAACTGAGTTCTAGAATTAGCAAAACAAATAGCCTCTGCTCTCTAGAGAGCTTACATTTTATTATTTATTTATATATTTATTTATTTTAGGGAAGGGTCCACAGAGTGTTCAGACTGTGACTACTAGATCAGACTCCTGGTGATCCGCCTGTTTACAGCCTCCCATGAGGTGGGATTACAGGCACACACCACCATGCCCAGGCTTAGAGATTACATTTTAAAAAATGGAGAAAAAACAGTAAGTAGCGCTCATATAGAATTGCCTATTTCCAAGCATTGATGCAAAGAATAAGACAGATTTGTGTACTGGGGAGTCCCTGGTGCCTTTGGGGTTTACCCTGCTGCCCACAGAGCAGTGTGCAAGTTAGAAGTCCTGATCTTCTCTCAGTGATTGATCAAAAAAGAGAACAGGCCTGAGATTAGTTCTGGTGATCTTGAGGTGGGTGTACAGGATGTTATATGTATGTTTCTACAACCTGGGTTTCTTCAAACCTTGTGACCCCATTATCCAGCCCCTTAATAAGGGCAGGCATGCAGAGGCACAGTCACTCGTGGGGTTTGGCATGACAGGGCTGCTGCACAGAAGAAAGCTGCACAGCCCTGCTCACAGCTTCCCTCTTACAGAGAAGGATGCGCGTCCCAGAATGATGTGGAATTTTGCAGACATTGTGAAGTTAGGTAGGCTGCAGATTCCAGAAGAGTGAATCAACCATGAAGAAGACCTTGACGCACATCTGTGGGAAGAGGCATGCAGAGAAGCCAGTGTGTTGGTAAGGAGAGGAGCGAACTGAGAAGAGTGCAAATGGGAAGGCCCACAGACTTGCTCTGGGTCTCCTCAGATTGCAGGATTGAGAGGCAGGGCAGGTAGATTCTCTCCTCTCTTAGCTCATCACCAAGGCTCCTTTCAGTCTCTCCAACCCCCTGCCTCCACCTTCACCTGATGTCCTCAGAGTGTGTTTCTAGTTTGAATGTGCCTTAAAGAGCTGAGGGTACACCACTGCCTACTCAATAAAAGCATGGTTTGCAAACAGTGAAAGTATGCAGTTCTCAATGACTTTGTACAATAAAATAGCCTAGGACAAAAATACCGGATAGGGAATGTCTGAAAAGAAGTAAAATGATAGGTTTCTGTGTTTGTATTTTCTGACCATGTGTAGATTTTATTCATCTATCGACAAAGCTTAACCTGGTTATGTCATAGTTCTCAAGACCTATATAATTAATTTAAAGAAAGAAGCCTAGATGGATATCTACTAAATTAGTTTGGGTGGATCTCATTAACATGCTGTCTTTTTGTCAAGCTACCCGGATTCACGGATTCAGTGTGAATTAAAAAAATAGTTTTGAGGATGGCATTACCAAGTACACTTCATCAGGATTTCTCTGTATATTAATATTTATAGTTGGCTGGAAATGTTCCAGGGTTAACTATTTTAAATGTATGTGTCTCATCAATTACACTTCCATTTAAAATGGAGACAGCAGAGAATTTTTAAGTTTCAATACGTATTTCTGTGTTATCTTCACACACACAGATTTTTTTTTTCTGACTTCTTTTACTAATGTTAAAAAGAAAAAGATGCCTTCCTGCCTAGAAAATAGCGCCTGATATATACAAAGTGTTCTATAAATATTTTCTAAATGAATATTTCCAATAATTGTAAGAACTTATGTACTTTCTTATAAAATATAGACTTGTTACAGCCGGAGTGGAAGTTAAAGGTCATCCAGCATGACTCCACAACTCCCTTCTTAGACTAGGAAATGGACGCCAAGACAGGCCCAGTGTTGCCAAAGGTCGTGGCTAGTAGTGGCAGAACCGGGGCTAGAACTGGGATTCTGGAAAACACGTTTAGAGTCAGGTGGCCAACAGAGTACACGGATGGAGTTTAAACTAAGGTCTGGCTGTCTGTGAAGTTTGTTATCTAGATAAATATGTTAATCTTCATATTTTTGACACTTTTTATAGATCTCCTTATAAACTTGTCATCTTTTTTTCTGCCTTTTCTGTGCTTTCAAACAACATTAGTTGTATCCTTAACTGATAAGATTAGCCTGTTCTTTTTGTGCATGTATCATATTATAGTGAGTCAAGTTATTATGACTAGGAGCTCCTTAAGGTCACACACCCTTTCCAAGTCCTTTTTGCCTGCACAGAATTTAACATAATGACTTTCATGGTAGATGGAATTTACTGGGAATCTGGATTGCTTGGAGTAACTTTTAGTAACAAATAGGGTACCCATGCCCAGGTCCAGGGAGATGAAAACTTTCATGAGAACTGAAGTCCCATAGCCTTTCAAATATAGTTAGTGCTTAATAAATAAATGCTAATATTAAATAATCATCATTCTTAGAGATGTGATTTAATGATATTAGTCTTTTGATTTAAATAACTTTTTAAGAACAGCTTTGCTTTTAAATTTTAAAGAATTAATAGTAGTATTCTTCCATAGATGTTGTGGTTTCAGCATCAAATCTCCCTAGGTCCTATGTGTTGACTTCACACTGCCATTTCATATTCTCAACAGTCCATGGCTAATGCCAGCTTAAAAATTCTTGGATGACTTTGACACTAGTAATTTTAGACTTCTTAGGAAAAATTAAAACCCTACTATTATGAATATATTTCTTACTAAGTACTACAGTTAATTTTATACACATGTGGTAAAATATGTGTAAAATGGTCATGATTTTTGAAAGGAATCATCTCTTTCTTTGGCCTTTAAACTTTTATATAGCACTGGTATTTATATAACATTTTAAAAAGGCAGAAAAGCCCATTTTAAGAGCTTACTGTGGCATAACTATGTGAAGTCTTTAGAAGAGGCATTGCTTTACTTGTGGGTTTTATTATTATGTATTTACAGTATAATGATATTTCAAACCAATTTATCCCTTATGGTTAAATCTTCATTTCACCATATCCCTAAAGTATCATTTCTTTAGGGAAATAGTCTGATAGTATTTGATTTTTGTTTGTTTATATTAGAAACTGCTATAACATTTTATCTGGATGTAAACCATCTTTTTTTTTTCCTTAAATGTATTTGGTACAGGGTGTCACCATGCAGCTTGGGCTCATAGTGATCCTTCCTGTTTTCAGCCTCCATAGCGCTGGGATAATAGGCATATGCCACCACAGCCTGGTCTCTGTGACTGGCTCAGTGAGCCCAGGGGTGAGGCTGGCACATTATATGGTGTTGGGATCAGACCCTGATCCCTGAGCTTGCTTAAGCAGGCAGTTAGTCTACTGAGCTATCTTGTGGGGCCTTGTTAAACAATATTTTTAAAAACAATAATAACACATTAAACAGTCATCAATTTGGTTATTTTTGAATGATATCTCATTACTATTATTAGTACTGTTATCTAAGAACATTTCCATTTCTATAAAATACAATATTTTATAAATTTAAAGAAACTGTAGATCAACTCATTTCCTTTATAAATAAAAAGCAAAAGGAAAAGCAAAACACAAGTAATTTCAGACTTCAGATATTGAAAGATCTGAAGAAAGATCTGGCTGATGGAAAGCCTGCACTATATTCCTGATCTTTAAATATGTTGGCCGCTATAAGTCACCAAAAACAATGTTAAATAATTTCATCCTCTTTTTTGTTTATATTGTATTCTATATATTTATTGTGTCCTGCAAAAGAAATTTTCGCGTTTTTTTTTTCCAGCAGAAAAAGAATTGCTTCCAAGTGCGAGGAGGAGAGTTCACAGGGCTGAAAATTGTAGAATTCTCTTTACAGTAGCTAAGAATGAGGCAGACCCAGAAGGATTTTGTGGCAGGAACCATGTTCAAGAATCTAAGACTCTTTATTGGCTGGAATCGAGTTCAAGCATGTCTCTGCTATGTGATTAGACTGTCTCGATTATGCTCTGTCCTGAGAAAATGTGTCCACCTGGACTGATTACACTTGGGTTAGATGCTCACCTCTGTATCAGCAGCATGGGCACTGGGTTTCTGTGAGTAAACTTGAGAATGTCATGGGATCCCATGGTTTCCACAGCCAGAGATAATGTTAGGGTTGCCATGTGTATCCACTTAATACATCTCATGGCCAAGGTTGTATGCTGGAAAACTCCTTTCTTCTCCAGTATAATCAGCTCTTTCTATTTAATTTATTTAATATTTTAAACTTGTGGGTTATCAGGTACACAAGCTAAGACGATTTTAAGTTTTTCTGTTTAATGCCTTGCCTCTGGTAGCATTACTCCCAGTGAATGACCTGCAGTGCCCATCACTGCCCATGAATGGTCAGAGGAAAAAAGAGCAGGAGAATTCAAACATAAGCTAAGCTTTCTTATTTTTATTATGTATTTATTTATTTATTTTTGTCTTTTTGAGACAGGGTTTCGCTATGCAGTTGAGGCTGGCCTTGAGCTCACTTTTGTAGCCCAGGCTGGTCTTGAACTCGTACCAATCCTCCTGCCTCAGCCTCCCTAGTGCTGGGATTACAGGCATGAGCCACCACGCCCAGCAGCTAAGGTTTCTTTCTGCATCTTATGTGCAGCATGTGCTGCTCACGGTGAATAGAAATGCATAATAGCTGTGATTTGTTGCTTACCTACTGGTCTCAAGTATTGGATTTAAGGTAACATATAGGTGTGGAATGTTTGGGGTCAGAATTTTAGGTTCAGGGAAGTAATCAAGGTGCAGTGGATCATGGTGTTTACGGCAGTGTGGGGCATGGAGTGAGATTCCATGGGTGCGAGTTCTGAGTGTGATACTTGCTAACTCTCATACGTTATTTAATCTGTCTGTTTCTGTGTTTTCCTTACCCAAAAGGAGTGGACATAATAAGATCTATTTCATAAGAGTGACTAGGAAAATTAAGATGTTTTTAACATGAGACATGGTATTTAGTAAGTTAAAAATATTATCTATAACTACTTGTATTAACTGTTGTTGATTGTAGTCCCTTTCCTTTTTTGTCTTTTTAAGAGCCTTTTTTTTTGAGGGGAAAAAGTACTACCAAAGAGAGGAAATGGGAAGATAACTAAATACTGAATAACTGGACCTTAAAACAATATGATGCTGTAAACCTAGTGAAGTAAAAGAGGACTATTAGTGAAGAAACACTTTGTTAATCTCTGTGTCCTGTTGTGTTTGCACTGTGAGGTTTTTTTTCATATTCTTACAACAATTTTGAAGTTATTATTAAACTAATTTATAGGGCATTGTTATTTCTTTTATTCTCTGTTCTTTTTCTAATGTAGTGTGAATACACACAAGGATATGTACAACACATAGTTATAAAGCATAGTCAGAGACAGACGCATCCAGGAGTCTGTCCCTAATACATGGAGACACCTGTGTCATCTGTGTGCCCTTCCTTCCTGGAATAGTTGAACTTTGTGTTTATTATTTATCCTCTTCCCGGCTTTTTCCTTAAGCATTCTTTTTGGAAAATTACCCGTACACAGTTTCACAACTAGGCTTACGTAATGGTGGTGTCTCGTTCCATCTGTTTCTGTTCTCTCACAACATAGTTACGTGTATGTGTGTACAGATGCTGAGAGAATGACTGCATTTAGAAACGAATAGACACTATGAATGTAGAGAATAAAGAAGGATATACAAAGAAAATATGACTTTTTTTTTTTTTTTTTGTCTTTTTGAGACAGGGTCTCGCTATGCAGTTATGCAGTTCAGGCTGGCCTTGAGCTCACTTTTGTAGCCATGGCTGGTCTTGAACTCGCATCAATCCTCCTGCCTCAGCCTCCCGAGTGCTGGGATTATAGGCGTGCACCACCACGCCCGGCATGACTATGTGTTTTATTTACTTTTTTTTTTTGTACAGGGAATCCAATTCTAGATCTCATGTTTGCCAGACAGGTCCTGGTGCCACTGAACTAAATCCCTAGCACGTTCTTTACTCTTTTGAATGTATGTCACAGTTATTATTGCCTTCTTTTGCCTCTGAATATTTCAGTGTGCTTTCCTAAAGGAAAGTATTTGGTTTGATATTAGTAAATTTAGTACTGTTTAATGGCATTATCTAACTTGCCATTCATATTTGAATTTTGTCAGTGTATCTACACTTGATCTTAGCCAAGAGGCTGAGAAGTGATTTGTCAGTGTATCTAATATGTATGTTATAAAAATTGTCTCATTTTTTCAGTACAGGCAGGATCCTGTACAACATTATATATTCTGTGGTTTCTTAGTCTTTTTTAAACTCTAGCATGTAACACTTGTTTAGCTTGGTTTTTTTGCCTTTTATCCCATCAATATATTTGAAGAACATGGATTTCTCATTTTTAAAAATAGATTACTCTTCATTTGATGTTGATTCCTCATGATTTAGATTAAAATTTTGCATATCCAGCCAGGACACTATGTACATAAGTGATGTTTTCCAGTGTACTGAATTTATAACTTGTGGAAGTGTTGTCCTCATTTTCCATTTAATACATATTATTTATTCCTTACTATTAATGAGAAATATGTGGGGAGATATTTTGAGACAGTGCATGTGTTCTGCTGCTAAGAGAAAATTTTCCTTTTGACTTAAGGTCTATTAATAATTTGTATCTGGATCAGGCATCTTTATCCAAAATGATGCAGTTTGAGACCAGGTTCCAAAATGATGTAGTACCAATGCTCCACATCTATCAGGCAGTTTTCAATACTGTATGCTCTGAAACTTCCCTTCTCTTCCTTTTCTATTTGTTTTCTCTGTTTTGTTCCACAATTGATTATTCTGAGTACATGAGACACCCATTATCCATCCCTGTGAGCATTTCCTTCCTTCCTTTCTGGCATAACAAGCTGCTGCAGGCCAGTGATGTACCTGCTGTACCTAATCCTGGAGCCAGCTATTTCTCCAGTTCTATTTAGAGAGAATGGCATTAAAAAATAAGATCTGAGTGCTGTGTTGATTGTCCTTGGGGGTTCACTAAATTGTGGTTTTTAAACAGTTGGTGAATATTTCTTTCATCCTGAAGGAAGTTTTTATTACTTACCAAGTTTCTCTCTCAAGTCAAAAACGCCTACTTCAGAATCTATGGTATTTAATTCTCTTTGCCTTGTGTATATTTTTTGTGTATTTATCATGGTATACCTGATGTGGATGTCAGGATTGGCTGCTGTGTTATAGGAAATCCAATCACTGTTCTAGTGTGGCATGAAACAAGCAGCTGTAGGAGGTTAGCAATGATGTCTGTCACAGGCAGATGAAATAAAGTGTTATGATGTGTCATCATCAGAAAGGATAAGGGTGAAAATATTTTTCAAGCAATGAAATATTCATATTGGCAGATTGAGTTTTAGATCCTCAAGAGATTGAAATAACCCCATATATCTTCTATATCTTTCATAAAGTACGGGAAACTAAGGAAATATAGTGTTGAATAAAGGACATTCCAGGATATGAATGTTATCCTGATTAAAATTTGAAACATTTAGCACCACAAAGGTTAAGACCTTCTCACTTAAAGTTTTTCATATTTCCTATGGTTTTAGAGTTTTAACCATTAACTATTTTGCTGTAATGGGTATAGTTTGAATAAGAATGTGTAATTACGTATATGCTTATAATTTACTCATATAATTTCAGTATATCTATATCCCATAATTTGATCCCATATATCTAATAGTATCTTGAAGCTACTACTTCATTAGCATAGACAGTATTACCGATTATATAATTTATGAAAGCCACAGAACTATGTTCTCAATGTACACTCTGTCTAGTTTCACAAAACAGAATTGGGGTAGATTACTTCAAAACCAGAAGCAATGTGAAAACCTAGAAAGGGTAGACAAGGACCAAAAGAAGGTCCAATGTCTATGTCTATTCAATATGTATATCTAAAATAACAAAAATACAGATATTGGAAAATGGGAAGAAAATTTTTAAATGAGAAGGGGAACGAAAGAGGGGAGAAGGGGAAGAGAAGGAAAAGAAAAAAATAATAGAAAAAAAAGGAAACAAAATTTTGTGGCTAATGAGGAGAAAGGAGCTTGAAGAGAAGGGAGGGAGTTGGTGACTGAAATAATAATCATATATATATATATATATATATATATATATTTATTTTATCTTCAGGTACAGTTTCCTGATGATAAATGTGATCATCATGTGTATCTAAAATGTACCAATAAAATCAGTTTAAAAGGGTTGGCTAAATAGCTCAGCATACTAAAGCACCTGTTTAGGCAGATGCAGGGACGGGTTCAACTCATGGCATGCTGTGTTAGCCCTGCCCCTGGGGCACATTGAAACTGGGCTTGTTGGCGCACACCTGTAATTCCAGTGCTTGGGAGGCTTAAAACAGGACATTCACTATGAGTCTGATCTGTGTGCAGTGTAGATCCTGTACTAAATACACAAACAAAAAAACCCTCAATTTAAAAATTGAGAATTTGAGGCAGGCTCTTGCTAAGTGGCTGTGTCTCACAGACTAAGCTATGTACTGCTGCCTCAGCTTCTTACAGTGCTGGGGTCATTGGCATGCAATGTCACACCTAGCAAGTTGAGTCTTAATGTCATTTGTCAGGTCTATGTTGCTAGCTTTGTTAGTCTCAGCAGATTCCTGTATACACAGTGAGACAGAAATATTCAAAAAAACTGGCTATAAAATGATAAGTGCTGTGGGCTATAATGACAACAAGCTTCATTTATTGTGTCTGTGGTTGAGTTGGGGGATATGGGTGGGGAGTCATCAATAAAAGTTTCCTGGAAGAAAAGATGATTGAGTTGAGCCTTGAAAGATAGGGAAGAATTAGCTGGGTGATAAATAGGGGCAGGGTATCCCAGAAGGGACAGCATGATGGACGGTTGATAGAGACATAGAACTACAGGGTAGGTGCAGGGAAATAGAAGAAAACGATTACAGGAGGCAATGGGAGGTGGTTAGATGAGACTAGAAAGATAAGTAGTGAGTAGGTAAACATTTCTGCACATGCTTGTATCTTGTTTTGAAGTTAGAGCCGCCTAGACAGGGAAGTGGCATAATCAGATTTATAGTGGCTAAGAGGATTGGTGAGCGGAAAGAACATAGGTGAGGGGGACCGCTGGAACAACGCTCTGCAAGGCTAGGATGATAAGAGACACATGATTTTTTCATTCCAGTCTGGTGGTCTTGGGAGATAAATTGGCTAGTGCTAGTAAGATGGATCAACGTGGCAGCATATGGCTGCCCAATTTTTATGATCAGAAAAGGAGGAAAGGGCTGGATAGATAGCTCAGTGGTCTAAGCGCCTGCCTGGCAAGTGCAAGGACCTGCGTTTGATCCCTAGTACTGCATGCCATGCTGCCCTGCAACCCGAGTGTGTTATGGCAGCCATCAAAACCTGGCGTGGTGGTGCATGCCTGTAATCTGAGTGCCAGGGAAGCTGAGACAGGAGGATCACTGCAAGTCTGAATCTGAGCTACATAGTAAGACCCTATACTAAATGAATAAATACATAAATAAATAAAAGATTTAAAAATATTTTTTAAAAGTAGGGTATGTTATTTCTTCATGAGGCATAAATGTTTTATATCTTAAATTTTTAAAATTATTTCTCCCCTTCTAGGGTCAGTGATTCTCATACTTCCATCAGCATAAGGATCAAATCATTTGGGGATTCTGTTGCATTCAGTTTCTGATTCATTGAGTTTAGACTGAGACCCTAAGCACAGTTGCAGTGTGTTCAATGAGTGACACATAGGCCAGGACTCTGAGGAGGGAAAATTCAGCTAGGTAGTTGGTTGCAGCGACCAATAGGCTTTTATCCCAGGTGGACTAAAAAGGGAGAGAAAAAGGCAGCGTCCCTATTGTGAACAGCTCCAGTTCTGGTTTTGAAGAGCAAAATGTCTTGCTGCCATTGCTTTTGCACATTGGTCTCCAGATCTGTAGTTTCTTCAGCTTTCTAAGTGCAGACAGGTACTGGGGCTCTCCAGTGAAATTCCGGGCCTTCCACCTTGGACAGCCACTTCATCCCTCTTGTTCTGAAGCTTCCAGCTTCTTGGGCTGTGGGCTCCTGGACCGTCGAGCTCTGAAGCTTGCAGGCTCTGAAGCTTGCAGGGTCCTCTATTGGCTTTCTCTCCTCTGATCCCAAATGCTCACCCAGCAAGTCCCCTGCATAACTGCATAGGTATTTTCTATTGATTCTGTTTCTCTAGAGAATTCTGGCTCATACCAGCAGTGAAGAATGACAACTTGCTTTAAGTATTGTGATGATTGCAATACTAGTAAGTTTTATAAATATAGGGGTGGACTGTTATGTTTGCTTTCACTGAATAAGGCTTTTGCGTGTGTGCGGGTGGTGGGGAGAGGGAGAGGGAAAAGGAGAGGGAGAGGAAGAGGGAGAGGCTGAGGGAGACGGAGACAGAGACACAAGGGAGAAATACAAACTAGGGAAGTTGAAAGGATAGTATGTTCTATAGCGCTTCATTGATACAGGGTTACATTTTGAGAGGCACACAACTGATTCTAAAGAACTCAATTCCTCAGTCTTCAATAATTTTAGTCTTTAGTTTTTAGTATCTTCCTTGACATTTGTCATTAACATGAGTACATGATTTTAATCTCAGCTACTGAGATGTTCAGGGCAGCTTGGTCACATTAGAGAGACCCTGTCTCAAAGTGAGTGAGGTAGTGAAAAAGGGGCTGTAACTGAGTGGCTAATATGTAACTTGTCTAATATGGGTGAAATCTTGGGTTCAACCCCTAGTGCCACCATAAAACCTCCTAAAGTTGAGGGTTTTTTTGATACTGCCCCTTTCAGTTGCTTTTTTCCCCCTCATATTACACATACAAGGGTAAAGTCTCCAACCGATGATTCCCTGGCCTGCCATACTGGCCCCCTCCACCAGACGCCGAGAGGACAGTTGAGACTGGGCATGGTGGCAGGCATCTGTAATCCCAGCTCTTGGGAGGCTGTAAACAGGCGGATCACTAGGAGTCCGATCTAGTAGTGAAACCCTGAATACCCTGTAGACCCTTCCCTAAATAATAATTTAAAAACAGTCTCCAACCAACCCTAAGATTATGCATCCTGTATTTTTCCAGGATGGAGAACTCCCCTTGTATGAAGCAGTAGATAAATTAGAATATTCATATGGTTATGGAAAGGCAAATGACTAAACACTCAGTAACAAATACTTTTGCAACTCAGATGGTTTCCCATTTTCGGATTTCAACAAATTTGAAGGAAATGTAATTATCAGCTGACAGATGCTGAGAACATTTGCTTTGCAGAAACCAAGTGATTTTGAAGAATTGAGTAATGTTGCTATAATCAAACTCCCATGTCAGAGAACAAGGTGTTTTAGTACTTTATTTAAAAAAAGAAAAAATAGTAAATTGATGTGAACTCTTGTGTCATACTAGGAATAAATAATATTTAGAAGCTTATGAATTATTTTTAAAAAGTAGCCCCACCCATTTGATTCAGAGTTGTATTTCTAACCTCTTGATTTGAATATTGCATTTTTAGGAAATAAGACAATATTTTTAAATTCAGCCCTATTCGTATATATTTATTGTATTTATTGCAGAGAAATGTGATAGGATGGTCAGTTAAATGCTTTCAGAAATAGAAACTTGCATTAGGAAAAGATTTTGTGAGCTAGCGAATGGAAATGAGTGCAGGCAAAAACATGAACATGTGAACTTTCTCTTATCTTTTAAAATGCATGCTGCTGTTTATCAAATTACTATGGACTTTAGATTTCCTTAGTAGTTTTAAAAAGAGTGATACAGTTCTTATAATTCCATTTTTTTTACATTTAAACCTTTTTTTTTCCTTCCTGTATATTAGGGAAGGGTCTACAGGATGTTCAGGGTCTCACTACTAGATCTGACTCACAGTGATTCTCTTGTTTATAGCTTCCCAAGTGCTGGGATGACAGGCGTGCGCCACCATGCCCTGTCTCAGTTGCCATCTCAGCGTGCCCTGGGGGCAGGGCCAGCCAGTACAGTGGGCCCAGGGCTCAAACTCCAGGCCCCTGTGCCTTCTTGCAGGTGCTGTAATTCACTGAGCTATTTGGCTGGTCCTCTAATTATTTAAACTTGTCATGCAGCATTTTATATGAATACATTTTACGTTGTAGTGTTTGATAATTTTTTTTTTTTTTAAGTATGGGAGAAAAAATCCTGAAAACGATACTTTAGTTCTTCTTTTTGCAAAACCTTCCATCATCATGACTTTGTGTAAAATTTAGCTAAGAGATAGGACCAGATCATGCTCATTGAGAGCTTATTATTTTGTTAGCAGTGAGTCACTTCGTAGGTTTTAGATGTCTGATATGAAAGTTGGGATAGAGCTTATCGTCTGTTATCAAAGATAGGTGGTGCAGACTGCTCCCTTAGATGAACACTTTTCCATTTTATGCAGAGAACATCCCTGGAGAACCCCTGATTTTCATGAGGATGAAATTTTAGGATCAATATAGGCATTTGAACAAGGAAATATTTTGTTGGCTGTTTGCAAGAGCCATAGAGGTATGGCTTTGCCAGAAAGATTTTGTGATGGGATTCAGTAGCTTGATTAGTTGTGCTCAGTTGTGCTGCAACTGCTACTACAGAATATGGAACTCTGGGTAATGAGTTAGCTGTAAAATATAACCCCAATAATTGAATTAGTAAGTGTATATAATTATACAGAAATCACTCTATATAATCTTGGGTAATTAAGCATTGCTGAATGCTTGCAAAATGCAACAATTTTA
Source organism: Myocastor coypus (assembly GCA_004027025.1). NCBI lineage: Eukaryota > Metazoa > Chordata > Mammalia > Rodentia > Myocastoridae > Myocastor > Myocastor coypus. The sequence continues at coordinate 27,323 of PVJA010004234.1, read as the reverse complement.
GTTTTGATATGCTTACTGTTGCATTTATGTATTGGTAGTAATGAGAATAATAGGGACCAGATGCCCACACAGCTAATAAGTTGTGAAACTGGTATTTAAACCCATTTATGGCATACCATGTTCATTCTAATATAGCAATTAGAAAGGCTGCCTAGGATTTTATATGTATAGAAAGCTGGTTCTATTTAGTTTGTTGCTTACTAGAAGAAATACTGGCAGTACTGTGTTATAGGCTTTTGCTGATTTGCTTGTGGTTTTAAAACTTGTAAAAATTGAGAGCCTGAGTGTGGTATCACACACCTGTAATCCCCACACTTCAAAGGCTGAGACAGGATGATCACCATGAGTTTGAGGCCACTGTGTACTACTTGGTAAATTTAAGGTCAGCATTAGTTACATAGTAAGACTCTGTTTCAAAAATCAGATAAAGGAAATAAAAAAACTGTCAAAAATTTGAAGGCCCTAGATTTTTGGTTTACTAGGTTTTTAATATTCAGCATATTAGAAATTGAGATTGAGATATAAAAATGTCCATATGAAATACTTTAAAGATGAGAATAAGCCAATATTTGTGAATATAAATAAGATTTAATGAAAATATATTTTCAAAAAATATTTAGTAAGAGTTTTTTATAAATCTTTTTAATGTCTGGCTCAATAGCAGCAGCTGGATTCATAAGATTGCATATATAATCAATCTGTTGTGATCGGCTATTTGGCTAAAGCTGTCCATTGAAACGAATAGTTCTTATATTGTTTGATCAATATTACATGCCTATATTTGGTAATCTGAGTAACTACTTTGAAGATAACAATATGTAATATAATAACCATTGTTAATTTCTGTTTGTCTTGTTTTGGAATTCTGTACTGTTTTCATTATTTCTTTTTTTAATTCTCTTTAAAATTAAAAAAAAAAAAAAAAAAAGTGGGTCTGGGAAGACAGCTCAGCAGTCTAAGCACCTGCCTGGCAAGTGCAAGGATTTGGGTTTGATCCTCAGTATCGCATATTGTGCCTTCCCCTGAACCCTGGGCAAGTGGTACAGGACATGGAAACTGGGCCTGGTGGCGCAGGCCTGTAATTCCAGTGCCAGAGAGGCTGAGACAGGAGCAGCAGCAGTATGAGTGCAAGCTGCATAGTTGAGACCCTGTTTAACTAACTAAATGAAAGATTGAAAAAAAAAGAAGTTCTAAAGATAATCTGCTCTGAAATGTCCTCAGGGACCATCAAAAGTCTTGTGCCAGACCAGACAAAACTAATGGCTTAAAATATTATTATAGCATTGTGCTATACTTTCATAGGTTGTATGTAATATAATTAATGGGATTATGGCTTTCTCATAAATGCTGTTTTGATATCTGCATTTGATTTTAGAGTCATATTTTATGAAGAACAATTTAACTTTTTGATATGTAATTACATTTATGGCAGTTATAATTAGAATTTATAAAAATTAAAAATTAGGGAATATATAAACTAATATATATTAGTTTATCAGTTTGAAAGGATAATAATTGTGAAAAAAATTTTACTCATACAGAAATCAATAGAAAGGCAATTAAAATATATTCTTATTAATTTAGTGGTTATAACAGTATCAAAAACTTCTATACTTTATGTAAGAAAAATCAGCGGCCCTGGTAGTCATCTGCACATTTTTCTCCTTCACCCCCCACCTTCCCTCCCTTCTTCTCTTCTACATTTATCACCTATTCTTCTACATTTGCACAATAAATATTTGTGAGACTTGTCAGTTTGGATCAGCAGTAGTTCATCTTATGGAGAAATTCCAGCTACATAATGGTTTAAATGCAGTTAAAGTTTCATTTCTTGCTCTGTCTAATAAGTACATTTCTCTCTCAGAGGGCTGCTACAGGGTTGGCAGCCATGAGTCTGCAGAGCCTGCTGTGTTTAGGAACCTGGAGGAGACATCTAAAAGACCAAATGGTAGGCATTGTAAGCATGGTTTCAGTATTACACGTCACTGTCCTCAGTGTCAAAAACCTGTTGGAGATACTTAGGACCACTGTGTAATTCATCCTGTGTATATATAAGGGTATGGTTTTGCCCCTGCCATATTTCCTAATTTTTCTGCTTGCTATCTCTTAGATGTGTGCTGCTTCTAACATCATATCAATTATTGCTATCCTCTCTTTCAAATAAATGTTAGCTTTTTATCACATTCCATAGGGATTTATTAGAATATTGATGATTGATGGAAAATACTAGTTCCATATTAAGTCTAAGGCATATGATATTCAGAAAGACAATGATGTTAAGATCAAGTGCCTGTGCTATAGAGTAAAAGTATCACTAAGCTTCTCTTCTGGAGGGTTAACAACTTAAATTTGCAGACCAAAAAATTAGAGAAAAAGAAGAGCCACAAGGGTAGCCAATATTTTGACCCTCTCCCTTCAAAGACAGTGAGGACTCAGGACATAAGAGAAACTTGTACTGTAACATCCTATAACTCAGTGGTTTCCCAAATTTTCTGTTCAAGGAGATTATGGGGCCACAGAGGAAAGGGACTGATGATGTATAGTGTGCCTAAGGAGAGTCACCTAGGGAGAAAACATTCTCTCGGGATTTCATAGAGAGCAAACTGGTCAGGCAATGGCCGTGACTTATCCAGATGGCTGACACTGACAAAAATTCTACAAAGCACTGTACGTGATTTCAAGATAAATCCTGAGGGGATTTGACTGACTTTGTCAGATATAAAAGTTACATGTTTTGTTATATAGGTCTTGCTTTAACTTGGTCTTAACCACCCAGTAGAAAAGTTTAACCATGAGGCATAAAAAGTAAAGCCAGATTAATATGCTGAGCTGTAAAAGGCTCAAGTCAACAGCTTCCAACATTGCCAATTATGTTGATAACCTATACATACAACTACTTTCTCTTAGTTCAATGACAAGAAATATTTGTACTAACAGTGTTTTGAAAATTTATGTCTGCATCTTGTACTCTGAATAAGTACTATGAAGACAACAATATGCATTGTATTGATTATTACTGTTGTCCTACTCACATGTTTTGAAACTGTCTCATTGCCATTTCTTTCTTATTGAAATTAATAAAATTAAAAAAAAAGATCAGGACTGCTGGCTGTATGTTCACATCTCCACTATCGTTCACGTAAAACGAACCTCCCCCCAGCTTTTGATGCTTCTGAAAGTAAGAGTTGGACTTTAGGATCTATGGTACAGTAGAATCACATTTCTTTATGAGCAGCAGCAAGCCTGTGCATGAGTGTGGCTATTCTACCTTCCAAAGTCATACTGGCGCATCTGCTTGCCTAGAGCTAGATCTTGCACCAAAGTTTAGATGTCAGGGACTCAAGGAAGTAAAGTTGTGGTTTCATCTTCTAGGTTACCATGTGGTAAATAGTATAACTGACATGACATCAAGGGAATTGATTTACACATAGGGAAAAAAATGGACAAGGATGAAATCCAAAGCATGATAAAAAATACAGTATTTATGATATGTGGTCTGTGTGGCTACTGAAGGCCACCTGTCTTAGTTACTCTTCTCTTGTTGCTGAGACAAACACCCGACATTCAAAATGAGGGAAGGAAAGGTTTATTTAGCTCACAGTTACTGGAAGTTTCAGTCCATATTCAGCTGGCTCCAAAGCAGACTGGCACATGGCAGAGGGCAGCCTTCCAGGGCAGCTGGCAGAGAGCAAGAGCACTGGGAAAGAGCTAGCAGCTGCTTAAGCAGCTGACTTCTCTTCCTACCTTACATTGAAATGCAAATCACCGCCCCAGAGAAGAGCAGCACCCATTTCCACAACAATCAGTTATAAATTCCAGAAGCTGCCCCAGGACTGCATGAGGCTTTGGGGTGACACCTGTACACAAACCATAACACCACCCAATGGAAAGACAGGCTCATAACACATCATTGTGTACCCTCGTCCACCACATTCACTGGATCTGGCACTTCTGGATCTTCTCCACGGTCAAAGTGACCATAAGAGGTTCTGGACATTGAGGTAAAAAATGACATCACAACAAAGGACTGTCCCTAAAGAGGACTTCTAGAACCACCTCCCAAAGTGGCCAGAATGATGGGACATGTGTGTCGTGAGAGGAAGAATTTTGAGGGGGATTAATGACAGTGTGTCTCTTATTATAGTATTATCTTATTTTATTTTTATTTTTTATTTATTTATTTTTCTTGTTTCAGAACCTTTGTTTATTCACTCATTTTTATGGCCGGCTCAGCCTGCCCTGACGGCAGGGCTGGCACAGCATGTGGTGCCGGGGATTGAACTGTGGTCCCTGAAGCGGCCCAAGCTTTCCCAAGCAGGCGCTTTAGACCACTGAACTATCCCGCCAGGCCCCTATAATATTATTTTAAATTCAGTACATTCACTGTATATTGTAAACACTCCTGTGTATATTCAACACATTCTTCATGATGACTCATATTGCTTAAGGCTATTTTTTATGCATTAGCACCTTGTGAAATTGATTTGATGAGTTTAATTACATTAATTTGTTTAATAAAAATATTTAGACATAATAGCTTGAGCTCATGATGCTCTAGTAGTATAAATGAAATAAAACAAGTGCAACATTTAGGTAAAAAAATTAATTCAGTGGACACTATTGCTAATTGTGAAGGGTAGGCCAACATCAAAAGGGAAGGCATTTAGGACTGTCAGTGTCATCAGTGAACACGGCTGGGGCTATGTAAATTAGCATGTTCTCAGCTGCAGTTATGTTCATCTTAATTTGATACAGCTGACTTTATTTTATAGTCATTTGAGGATAGTTAATTCTACCTTATAGTTGCTTGCCAGGAAATAAGGCCTCATGCTGTGTGATGAAATTTTGTAAATGAATTTAAAGAAAACTGTTATTGTTGGAAACAATTCATTTTTAAATACTGTCTAAAGTTTTTGCCTTTAAGCAATCATTGCTGTTTAGAATTTAAAGAAAGGTTTTAAATGTGTTTTGTATCTGGACAGATGTATAAATTTACCCAAAAGCTGTTAAGTAGCACAGTGGGCCAATATACATCTATATGATTTTCATACGGTGGCTACTGGCTTATCTCAACATAGGAATGTGTTTGTAGTTTATGAAGTATTGTATCAATGGGTAGTATTCTTATACTGTGTACATACATGATTTAAAAATCTTTCAAATAAAGCATCTATAAACATGAGTGCTGTTTTACTTTTTTTTTTTTTTTTTCTGTCTTTTTCAGACGTGGTCTCACGATGCAGTTCAGGCTGGCGTTGAGCTCACTTTTGTAGCTCAGTCTGATCTCAAACTTGCACTGATCCTCCTGCCTCAGCTTCCCAAGTGCTGGGATTACAGGCACACACTAACACGCCTGGTCTTCTCTTACTCTTTTTTTTTTTAACCAGGAGTTTTTTTCTAGCAAAGAGAAATTTAACTAATTTTCTCATAAGTAGCATTGCTTATATGGGAACTCCAAAGACTCAATTCAGTGTAAATAAGATGTTGCTTGAACATGTTGAATTCATTTACTCCTCTAAAAAGAAATCTCAGTGGGCTGGAAGATAGCTCAGCAGTCTAAGTATCTGCCTAGCAAGTGCAAGAACCCAGATTCAATCCCTGGTACCACATGCTGTGCTGGCTCTGGAACCTTTGGTGGCTCCATTTTGGCCTCCAAAACTAGACATGGTACCCCCCTCTAATCCCAGCACTGGGGAGGGGGAGACAGGAAGATCACTGAGTCTGAGTGGAATGTGTCTATTTCTCTAATTTTTTAAGTTTGGCCAATGTGGATTTATTAGTTTAATGGGTTTATTATTATTTTGAAATAAGTTTATCTTATATGTTTTAGCTTATGTTTCAATATAAAATGCTACATATATTAATAATGTTTAAAATGTCACAATTTCCTATATGCAAACAGCTTGAGAATCATTGACTTCATTTAAATGGGTGAATGGAAGCTAAATATAGAGGTTGGAATCTGACTTTTCTTTGAGTAGTATCAATTGCATCTTTCCTTTCTTATTAACTTGAAAAATGCTTAATTTCAAAGAACTTTTGAGAACTAGAAGTAAAGCATATACTTTTTATTATAATATAATATAGTTCATATTAACTACTTGATACTTGCTTTATGAATGGGTGATTAGATAAACAGATGAGTTTTTGTTCTGCTCCAAATATGAATAGGACGCCTGTGGACGCGTTTTTCCCTTGCTCTATCTTCTGAAGCTCACTTAAGTGTTAATATTTGGGATCATTAATTTTTTTCCTCAAGACAAGATGAACACTTTCTACTTGTAGATAGGTGCATATGGGGATAGATACATGAGCCTGTCTTTCCTTGTCATTTTGAACTAGCCATTTGTTAAGTATTGTTTTCCTTATGCTATGTATTCTGAATTCCTTATTTTTCTGTACTTTCTCTGCTAAGACACATGTTTATGTCTTTGCAACATTTTTACTATTTAGGTGACAAATGTTTTAAAAATATTTTTAGGTATAAGGGTTTAAAAGCATTTTCCTGCACCCTGAAAAGCCTTAACATTCTGGCATATGTCTTGGCATTATGGATGTATTTGTTGTCTTAATGTGAAACAGGTTGATATAAAATGCTACTGCAAAGAATAGTGCATAAAACAGAAACATTCCCTGTCAACTACCATTTTATTGAAATAAAACTGATGCTTTAGCAGATGAACGTCATTCCACTGAGAACTTGTAGTGTGATCAGATTCAGTTTTATATTAATAAATCAAACAGGAAATATTGAGGCCCAGTGTAACTGCTATCTGGAAATATACATGTCCAAAATAATATGAAGTGATACACATTAAACATAGGGTACAACATGTATAAAATTGAGATGGACAGTATGTCTGCCTTCTACTTATTTCAAATGCATAGCTTGAAGTTTGACACAATAATTAGGTAACTAGATAAGAATAAGGAGCAGTGAGTGGGTACCCTTCCTTTTTGCAGTCCCACATTATTGTAGCCACTCATTTAAGAAGTTTAATCTATAGCATTCATTTGAAATTTACATGTGTCAAAAAGGAATAGTTTTTATCAAGAATGAAAGTAGAACTTGATGGTAAAACAATGTTGATGATGATGTTCCTGTTTCTGGTTATTTTCTTGAATTGGGAGTTATCTACAGTGCAGTATGATAAAAAAAAATGCCACCCTCATTTATTTTGATTTAATGGGCTGGTAGAGAATATAAAATACATTTCCCTAGTGTCTATGCAGTAGAGAATGGGAGCAACAGATATATATTTTATGTAAGTTTTCTAGTTTTACATAAAAAAATCAATACCAGTTGGTTTTTGAAAATGTTAAGATTATGATTTCCTCATCAATTTTGGTTTTTCTTTCACTTCTTCCAATGAAATAGTTGGCAGTATAACCTAATAATATTAGATATAATGAGTAAAACTGCATAGACTATTTTTTACATTTTACACTTACATCATTCCCCACGATTACAGTACGCATTTTTCTGGTCTAACAAGATGGAAATTCTGAAGAAATAGTGTGGTGTGAACTCAAAATTTTTTAAAGTAAGTCAAAAGTATGAGAAGTGAATATTTTCGTAGTGACTATGATTTAATGGTTGGGATTATTTTTGGTGAAAATATTAGAGATTTTTCCCTCTCTCAGTGTATAGGATCAAACCCAAGGCCTTGCACATGATAGGCATGATTTCTGTAAATTGAGCTTGATCTTCAATCCATAGAGTATGCATATATATATATATATATATATATATATATATATTCCTTGGAAAGGTAGTGAGAGTGGCAGTGTTCAATGGTGAGGCCAAGCTGAAATCTCTCTCTAAGCAATGAGCTGCTTCAGATAAAGCATGATACTCTGGTCATAATTGTTTCTGAAGAATAAGTATGTAAGGGTCATATAATAGATGTTTATGTTGGAGGAAGGATTATTACCTAATTACAATGTATTGAATTCCTGTGTGCTGCTCTAGTCTCAGGACACTAAGGTAACCCTGTCTTCAAGGAACATATACCCTAATAATTTGTAATAATGCAATATATTTATAGTTAAACAGATTAGTTGACTGATTTACATTCCGATTTATGATATGTAATATATTTTCTCATTTAAACAGCTACATTAAGGTACCTTTTAAGTATGTTCTAATAAATCACTTAGTGGGCTAACATAAAAGTAGAAGAGGGCTGGGATTTGGAGAGGTGGACACAGGAATTCTTACTCTTCTGTATCAGGCAAGAGACTTTCACTTTGAAGAGAATAAGGGCTGCTGAGAGAAAGGAGGAGAGGGGGTTGAGGTGCAGTGCACTATTGGAAGGAGTCCCTGTGCGCTCCTGGGTGTCCTTCCAGGGCTCTACCACTTCTCCTGTCCTGGAGCCAGCATCCCCATTCTCCCTCCCTTGTGCAGCTCTGCTTCTTCTGTAGACATTCTTCCTGTTGCTGAAGAAGCTCTGTTGGTGATTTTACACTTACACAGCCAAGGCTCAAAGGGATGTTTGAAAATCAGGAAATATTTATTTGCTCTCCTAGAATGTAGAGAGGAAAGCTAAAATTTGAAATGTAAAGAGAAAGTACCTTAATAGCTACATTTGTTGCATTCTTGTTCAAAACTATTTAAACTTTTCCTTCCATGTACAATCTGACTTGCCTGGAGATTGGAAATAATGGTTCTTGTGAATTGGTTACCATCCCATACCAAACACAACAAAAGCCCAGTATACACACTTATTCATATTTGTCACATACCTTACTGTTATTGATTGCTGCAATATATTTCACTTTATTTGTTGTTTTGCCAAAATTTTAGAGAAAAATAAAATAAAAATAATCCTGTGTTTTGAGTCTCGCAATTAAATGTGTGCTAGGCTCTCCTATTTTGTTAAGGAGTTTTTTAAGATATCATTTTTTTTCCTTTATGGAAAACAAGTACAATTGCAGGAAAACTGTATTTGGACATAAAATAGCCTCTAAAGAGTTTGGCATACAAGCTGAAGCTTATGAAGAATTAACCACTACACACAGAAGTCAGTTAACTTAGGAAGGGAATAAATGCTTGGAAGGACTTTTGATGAAGAAAATATTTCATTGCTAGCTTAAATTCAGCTTGGAAAGTCTTTAGGAGTTTTTGATATGCACACATAAGAGGAGCAGAAGACAAAAATATTTTTTGCTTTTAGATACTGAAACACTTGGCTGTCATAGTTTACTAGGTATAAATGACAGGGGCTCTTTTTCTAGAACAGGCAGGGACCTCTGAGATATAGTTATGGTTCTTTAGTTTCTAAAGACCATGTCATGAGGCCAGTTTTAGTTAATGATACTGATATTGCTAGTGAGGCACATTTTAACCTATGGAGGCAATGGCTTTAATTCTTAGGGCAGAATTTATGTTAACTGTTTGCCAAATGAAACAATGTGCCACTGTTTTCTACTTCATTTGTTACACTCAGAAATTGCAGCATATTGACCAGCTTCCACTCTCTGAGATGCCTCACACACAACTTACATAAAGAAGGAAAGCTTTACTTGTGCTCCTTACTTCGCGGGTTTTGGTATATTTTAGGCTGGCTCCAGGGCAGAAGTGTCTTGGTAGAACAGAGCTGCTCAGCCAGAAGCAGACAGACAGGGAAAGAGCCATGGGGGAGAGAGAAGCAGAGAGGCTGGGAACAGGATATACCCTGGAGAAACGTCTGCAGTGACCTGCTCTCTTTGACCAGGCCCCATTTTCTTACAGCACACCTAGCTACAAACTCATGGATAGATCCATAGTGATCTACTCACTTTCCCCAAGTCCCATCATAGAATGTGTGAGCTTCTGAGGGAGGAGAAGATTTTCTCTTTCAGACTCTTAATTGTGCTTCTGCACCCATCAAAGTAATTTTCTTCCCTGCCCCATTCTTACCTCCTTTCTACTTTGTTTCATGCCCAGTTTCCTATACACTGCTTACACTTCTGTACCACAGGCTCTTTCATGCTGTGTGATACAATACTTGCGAAGTGATAGCTTATGAAGATTAGGAATTTACATCTGAGAGTTATGTATGGAGCCTCCATTGTTTGTATGTGGAGGTTCAATATCACAGGGTTGGCATCTGCTGAGTTCCTTCTCCCTGTGCTGTCTCATCATGAAAGGGTGAAGAGAGGGAGAGGACAGAGGAATAGTATGGGCACACCTGAGAGAGTGCGGGCACACCTGAGAGAGTGTGAGCACACCTGAGAGAGTGAAAGCACACCTGAGAATGCGCACTAGGAGTTCCTCCTAAGGAACCCATTACTGAGATAATGGAGGCCCTTGCATAGGACTGGCTTTAACGTACTTCTCAGAATAAGGTTCTCATCATCTAAACACCTCTAAAAAAAGTCCTACCTCCCAACACCTGTGCACTGGGATTGTGCTTCCAACACATGGACTTTCAGGGCTATGTGCAAATGATAGCATAGACTCTTCAGTTCATTATTGCTTAAATTCAAGCTGAAGCATTTCCAGTTTATCACATCCAGAGCTGCTCATGTCTTCCTTCTCCAGTCTGCCTGTCTGCCTATATCCTTTAATTTTTATTAAGCCATATTAACAGAGACCTGGCAGTCTTGGTAGAGCCCAAAGACTTTTCCTCTTCTTCCTCTGCTTCCTTCTCACCTTCATCACTATTAGTGAACGTTTATTACGTGACAGGGGCTTCCCTAACACTTCACCTCTATTATCACATCCACCAATTTTATCTGCATCTCTATGAGTTACATGCTAATGTGCCTATTTTATAGTCACAGAGACTAAGCTATGACTGTTACGTATGGAAGAGGTGGAGCTAGAATCCAACTCCTGAAGTATTACCAGAGCCACATTCTGTACCACTACAGATTACATATCCAGACATCAGCACATACTATCAGTTATGCTTCTTCAGTATCCTTCAAATCCATACATTTTGTTTTATCCCCCACCTCCAGTAGCCAGACTCTTGTCATGTTCTATTTCACTGTTGTCAGAGCTATATTACTTTTGTTTACAGTGTGACTTTGTGCCTATCCATATCTATGTTTAGTGTGATCTTTTACAAGTTACCTTAGTTTAACAATTGCATACATTGGCTTCCTAAGTCGAGAATAAGTTTAGCTTTCTATAGTATTTGGGATGGTTCAGTCTCATCCTTGTATTTAACCTTTTTTTGGAGAAAATATGACATGCATGTTGATTACATACATAGTTCAAATATATGGTTCAGTTTTTATATTAAATAATAGCATTTAGATGTAACAGATGTTCAGCAGCCTCTGTTACCTGTATTTGTTCCTCAGCTCTTGTTAGCTCTTCCCTGAAGCAGTCCAGAACAGAGTAAGCATAGGCTTTGCAGTTGACATGAGTGTGTAGCAGAAAATGCTTCCCAACCAGTTTGTTAGTTTCCCAGGTAATAGTTCCTGTGGCAGCTTCCGTTGCTTCTGCACCTAGAAACACCCAATCATGGTGATGCAGAGCTGGTCACTGTGATGCCTATTGTAAAAACCAGCCCAAGATAGCCAAGTACTCTCTTCTGTACCTCTCCTTTTCAATCCTGTAAAAGACTCTCTCCCTGAGACTTTGGGACCTGATATTTTGGGAATGATCCCAATCAGTGCCCATTGACATAAATAAATCTGCCTCCAAATCCTGAGTGTTGTTTCAGTGTTTCTGCTTGCAGTAGCAAGTTCAGTACTAATCTTGTGGCTAACAATATAGCCTCAATAGAGTGTTTCTATTTTTGTGAATTCTTAGTACCTTCATTTTAAGATGGAGATTATAAGTTTTTATTGTTAAGATTCAGTGAAATAAGTTACACAGAACACTCAGGTCACATTTTGATTCTTTTTTTAGATTACTGCAGTTGATATCAAATATTGGAATATAGCAGTGTCTGCAGAAGGCACAGAGTGGCGAGGTGATTGAAATGATGTCCCGCTGTGTTACAATAAAAGCTACAATCAAATGAGCTCCATCTTTGATTACAAGAAAACAGAGGCACACAGTTATGTAATGATGTTTCTACATATGTGTGTAGATGTGGATGATGAATTTCATGTACTCTGTTGGTTCTAGAGATCACAATGGGTATAAAATTAAAGTGTGGGTTTTTTTTTTTTTTCTCAACCCATTCTGCCACCAGTGGCTTGAAAAAGGGTGACTGGAGATTAATAAGAAACAAGATAAAGAAAAGGCTGGGACTGGGTGGGACCACACCTTTCTGATAGGGAGGCAGTGACATCCCAGCATGGTCTGTGTCTCTATTTACACACGGTCCAAAGAGAACACACTACAGGGCCGAAAGTGCAAGGGCTCTGTGTTTTGCTGAGAACACTGAACATGAAACATTCTCAGAGCTTTCTGTGCTGTAGGTAACAGAGAGGAACACCAAGGCTGGACACTTGCTGGCCTTGATCTACTTCCAACAACTTGTTCACGTGGCTCATGTTTGGCCTTGCTCTATCTCCAAATATATGGTTGATCTCCAGTTCAGTTGCTCCTCAAAGATGTTCACTGCATAAACAAATTCTATAACAAAGCTGCCTCAAAATGCCCTGACCAGTATTGATGTTCACAGTCAGGGTTGTCAGTTGGGACATTACTGCTTTGAGTAGTGATATCTGTTAATCACCAGGCAGAGCATCACCAGGAATCTTCCTAGTGCCAACTCCCTCTGATGTTCTATGAGTCAATTCAATTTTTGCACAACATGTTATTTTCTATCATATTCCACCTGGGCCATTTACAGATCAGTTTCTGTGGTAACTGATTCTTGTAATAGGTTGTGGTCCTTAAATAATCAAATGCCATGCATTATTCCTCTCTCTGTAGTTGCTCGCTGCCTTTTATATTTCCCCCAAGTGTTAAATCTGGCCTTTAGGAATCAACGGTCTGTAAACCCCAGGAGACAGCCTAATGTTGTCGGCAGCATGGGGCTTATTGCAAACAGCTGCTTATTGCAGAGTGGCGGGGAGCAGATTGTGCCTCAGGTGACCAACATAAAAGGGACCCAGTGCACTGAGCTTTCTAATGAAGCACAACTGAAACAGCTTGCTCTAAATGTCCACCCAGTTGGTATTCTTACCTGACTTCAAATTAGTAATATTACACATCTAGGAAAATTCAGCTTTTGTAGGGATTGTACAGGCGTTGAATGGATCTTAAAATGTGTGGACAGGCTAAGGGAGCCTATGTATAATTTCAAGTTTTCATGCTTGATATTCTTGTTCAGGAAAATACTCAAGACATACTGCAAGTGAAAAAAAAATTTGTCACTGCTACTATCTCCATACCTAGTTCAGTTTAGTTTATTTTTATTCTATGATGCCTAAGTTGAGTCTCTTCTTTTCTGTTTGGTTTTTTTTTTTTTTTTTT
>PVJA010004234.1:0-13854 GCA_004027025.1 Myocastor coypus | reverse complement strand
CTCTTCCTGCTTCCTTCCAGGGAGATTGTGAATTTGTTGGATGTGTCCCAGGAATGGTTTTACACATTTGGGAATATGCCAGAGATCCCTGTACAGCAGGAGAGAGTAATAGGCAAACAGGTTGAGGGTTCATTTTGTTCTGGAGCTTGGGATGAGTCTTTATCAAAAGCTGTTACAGCTGGGTGAAATGACATAGACTTGTAGTCCCCAGGTACATGGGAGGCTGAGGCAGGAGAATTGCAAATTTGAGGGCAGTTTGAGCAATTTTGTGAGATTCTGTCTCAAAATAAAATTTAAAAGGCTAGGCATGGAGCTCAGTGGCAAAGTGGTTGCCCTGCAGGAGCAAAGCCCTATTTCAGTAATGAAAAAAGAAAAACAAAAGCTATTATACTGACACTGAAGGAGGTAACCTTACAGGCAGCACAGGGAGCAGTGTGCCAGGCAGTGAACAGCACAAACAGAGTGTCTGAGGCAGGGAGGTGCTGGCATGCTTCCACACCTGGCAGGCCATGTGCTTGGACCTTTGTTAGGGCACAGCCAAGGATGTGGGTCTGGATCCTTGAGCTCCGTCGTTCATGTAGCTCCATGAGCTCCATCATTCGAGGGAGATTTTAAGTAGAGCAATAGTTCTATTTATAGTTTTAAATAAACTTCAAGAAGTGAAGTATACCTTTAGAAATTGTCTTAGATTCTCTTCTCATTGCTGAGGCAAAAATACCTGACACTCCCAAGTTATATGAAGACAGGGTTATTTTGGTTGCCAGTTTGTAGAGGTTTCAGTCAGTAGTTGGCTAGATCTAAGGTAGAGTTTCAGGGTAGAGAATAAACAGTTTGCAGCGTGGCAGGCAGAAGGCAGCAGGACCCGCAACCATGAGTGGTGAGCCCACCTTCCCCTCTGTTCTCCACCTGGAATAACGGTGGGTGCCACCCCCACCCAGGGTGGGGCTTCCATTAACCACACCTAGAACTGGCTCATTCCATTCATAAATTGGTACCATGCACCCTGAATCCTGTAGCACACATTAGAGCTTTCAGTGGCACAGTGGCATGCTTCAGCATGCATCTCATAGGTTTGCCGTCACTGCCCTGGGTCCAGTCAGCTCTGAAAAGCCCCTCGTATTAATGCATCAACCTTTGGGGAACATGCAGATACTAGCTATAAAGGACGTCTAGGAGAGAAAGTGAATACTGTGTGGAAGGAGAGAAGAGATGTAGTGAAATATCTCTGGAGGTACAAATGTGCACTCTTTGGTTGAATAGAAAATAGCAATAGAAGGATCGAGGCCTTGAGGACTGTGGACAGCTTTCTGATTTGATTAGTTCAGTGGATGCTATGCCATACAGAGAATAAGTTCACTGCAGTCATCTTAAGGAAACTGGCCTTGATGTTGAGGTAGAGGAGGTAAGACTGAGTTTTAGAAAATAACATGAATTAATATAATTATGCCTTTAGAAAGATTGTTATAATTATAGTGTGGACAGTGAATTAAAAATGGGTATAGGTACCAAGTAACTATGTGTTGATAATATTGTATACCTGTCTGGTGTTTGTCACAGATAGTTACAGAGGTGTCCAGCTTGGTTGGACTTAAATGATGAGGCACAATCTGAAGTTATGAGAGCGTGCTATACACAGGGCCACAGCCAGCCTCCATGCTTTTTTGCTATTATTAAATTTTCAGGAAACCTGAATTTATATTTTTAAAACTAATAACAGTTTTTAGACAATTTTTAGTGTTCCAGAGGTGCTAAATTGAAACCAAATTAAATACTTTCTAGTGATATTTGTATCTTTTGGTGTTCAAAACAGTGAATATTTGCTGGTACAAAAATTGTAGCACAGCTAGAATGACAGGAAAAATGAGTACATGTAAAACATTTATATAAGCCAGGCATGGTGGCACATGCCTGTAATCCTAGCACTTGGGAGGCTGAGGCAGGAGGATTGGTGTGAGTTCGGGACCAGCCTTATAAAAGGGAGCTCAAGGCTGGCTTGAACTACATAGTGAGATAGAGATAGATAGATAGATAGATAGATAGATAGATAGATAGATAGCGAGCGCGTGTGAGAGAGTGCTTAATGAAAAGATTCTTATATTTACCTGTTATATTTTTGGATAATTATAGGAACATTTTATTTATTTATATATTTTTATGTTTGATTTTTGGTACTGGGACTTGAACAAGTGCTTGCTAGGCACTTGCTATGCTGCTGAGCTCTATGTAAGAACATTACATAGCAGAGTGTTTTAAGACCTCTAAGGTAGTACAAAAATTTGAATGTCAGTTTCTTGCCAGTGTAAGATAGTACAGGATTTTATTTTGTTTTTATTGTTGTGTATGGGAAATCAGTAAGTTTTAAACAGTGTTTTAATATATTTTCAAAATTTGCAGTTACTAATTGCAGTTTGTTTGTTTGTTTTTGTTTTTTGGTGGCACCAGAGACTGAACTGAGGACCTTGTGCTTGCTAGGCAAGTGCTTATTCTACTGAGCTATCTCCCCAGCCCTTCTAATTGTAGTTCATAAAATTAAATTCCATAAATGTGTTATAAATTGAGCCAAACCTTCTTATCAAACACAAAATGTGACTCTCTGCAAAAATATATCAAGTCTTTCTTAACACTTTCAAAAAAAAGTTTTAAAAATTAATTAGAAAAACTTTAGAAATGATGCACAATTTCAGAAGACAAGATGATAGAAATTCAACAATGATGATTATATTGTACAGCATTGTCTTCAAAGTAGTTGTTCAGATGAACAGAATAGGCATGTGAAATTGGTCAAAAACTAAGCATTAATTTTTCCTTTCAAGAAATGTTTTGGATCCTTAACATTATTTTTTAAATAACACATGAATCTTTTTTTCTTTGAAAAATACATGGTTTAGGTTCCAGCTTTATCTTTTTTTTTTTTTTTTTTTTAGGATATGTTTAAATATTTTGTATATTTTCAAGACTTACTCATAAAGATATATTCTGGAATCTTAACCTTGGGAATGATTTTATTTCTTAATGATACTGTGTGTGAGTGTGTGTGTGTGTGTGTGTGTGTGCGCGCGCGCGCGCGCGTGTGTGTGTGTTTATAACCTTTTTGAGACAGAGTTTAGCTATACAATTCAGACTGGCCTTGAATGTACTGTGTAGCCCAGGCTTACTTGAAACTTGCAGTGATCTTCCTGCCTTAGCCTCCTGAATGCTCAGATTATAGGCATGTACGACCATGTCTAGGTGTGAAACAGTTATTTCAAACTTGTTTCTCTTCTGTATTTGTGTGCTCAAAGTATGTTCAAACTGGATTGAAAGTCTCTTGGTTTATAGGGATATGTGTATATAAATAGGGGTTTTCAAACAGTATTTGCCTTATTCTCATATATTAATTAATTTATTGTATATACTGACTTTTTTTGTTTTGTTTTGATACAGGATATCACTATATAGGTCAAGCTTGTGCTGAACTCACTGTGTAGCCCAGGCTAGCCTTGATCCTTCTGCCTTAGCCTACCAAACGTTGGGCTTCCAGGCATGTGCCATCACACTTGACTGGTTGAATATTACAGTGACATGGGCCTTAAAGATTGTTCTATGCATAGTAGGACCACAACTAATATTTGTTATACGAATAAAAATGATTTAATGGTTTCTTCTTTCTGATGTTTAGTCAAACCAAGGGCCTTCAGCATTAATGTCATTTAAAGGTTTTTTTTTTTTTTCTCACAACTTTTTATTGATTCTCAGAATTATCACAGGCAGCTTAAATTACGTGGAAGATCACATAAGTCATTAGGAGACTCATCACTAGAATTATCCTGAATTCTGCTGCCCATTTCTTGAGTAAATTTAAGCTTAAGAAACATTCAAATACTTCATGCTCTATTTGAAGATCCAATCTTATGAAGAGTGCTAATACTTCTATTTTATTTGAATTGAGGTGTAATGTGAAAGCAGAAACATGTACACATTTTTAGAGTATAGCTTATCAAACTCTTCCAAGAGGAGGATTTATGTTCTTTTCCTGCCATTGTATCATTCTCTCCATTGATTGTTTTTGAAATGTGCATAAATTTAATTGTATTATAAGTGGGCTTTTTGTGTCTGGTTTTTTTCACTGGCCATTATATAGGTGAGATTTATTCCTGCAGTGTGTATCAGATGTTTAATATAATTGTTATGTTCTATTCTTTTGTAAGCTTTTCCCTAATTTATGTGTTCATTCTATCTGTGATAGACTTTTGGGTTGGCTGCAGTTATTACCTTCAGCAAATGATCCCTGAACTTTCCTGTATTTGTGAATTCTTCTTCAGTTGTTTCTAGGAATAGAATTATGCAATGTAGGCTATATGTCAGTTCATTTGTGGAAGACATAGCTAAAGAATTTTCTGAGGAACTGTATTATATCAAATATCTCAAAATATAGTGAGCATAAGGATATGCTTGAAAGAAGTAAGGGTCATGTTGGCCAAAGCATAATTTTAAATCCTAAGAAATCTAAAATGATGCAATTACTTCATTTTGTAAAAAAAAAAACAAAAAACAATAAGAATACTGTCTTCTGTACTCTTCTTCTTATCCCAGCCTTTTCTTTTGATATACGAATGAATTGAATAGATTAGGGTATCATCTTGCAGCTCTCATCTTGAAGTAAGTACAAAGAGTTCTATAACAGAACAAAAATTCAAATGTTCAAGGAACATAGTCAATTATTGTAGCTATATTTGTTGCCCAATAGTAATGATGTATTTTTGGCCACTACACACTACAGAAATGTTACTCTTGTACTTAAAGTCAGTAAAAGAAAATTGTCATGCTTAAGTTCACTTAACACTGATAAGTTTTCTGCCATTTACTACAGCTTTTTGGTTATGTTCTGGATACAAAATGATAGTATTAGTGGTCTGCATAGGATTTATATCTCTTTGCCAATTAAAATTGCTAAATAACCCCAAGTAAGGATTATTCTAAATTAGGTTTTTGTGATACATTTAGTTTCTTCTATTATTTTTTAACATAGATATCCTGATTTGATATGATTTTAGAATGCTCTTTGATCCTCATCCCACTTGCCATAGTGTTTGGAAAGTATTCTGTAATGCAGGAAGCTGACAGTTAATTTTTCAATGAAATAATTTCACTGTGTAAGTGTGGGTCTAAAAGGAAAAGCAGAGTTGAGTTGAAAGATGTATTTTAGTGGGATAGAGGAATGAAAATATCACTTTTGTACTGAATTACTAAAGCAGTGCTATGATTTAGTTACCTCTCTTTGCTTGTTGCTTTTTCATTAATATTTCTGCAACCTATGGGGAACACTCGGGATCCCCCTCCTGTCCCTCTCTCAGACAGGAGTTTTCTTTCTCTCAGTAAATATGCTCTTCTTATTAAAAAATATTTCTGCACCCTTAATTGGGTTGACCTTTTATTTTACTGGGTCTTAGTTTCTTTGTCTGTCAAATGAGATTGTAAAGCTAAAATGATCTCTTCTAGAGCAAGTGTGTGTGTGAGTTTCTGCATATTAAAATAGGAGATCAGATAGGTTTAATAAAGAGGTGCTTATTTATGTTAGTCAAAAAAGACTTAATAAAGAGGCCTGCCTGACATTTTTCTTCTTCAAGGGGAAAGAAGTGTTTCAGAGAAAAACTAGCCATCCTCCTCTGCCAGAGCTGATGACTGGTGCTGCATGAACTGGGGCAGAGAGACCTGCTGAATCATGGCATTGAACTTGGTGTTCTAAGCATTACAATTTCTGATGAAGTGGCTCAGGAGACTTTTGAAAAATGATACATTCTGGCATCCAGTGACCTTTTAAACTAATATTTCTATTATACAATTTAGTTGCTTCTGTTTCCTGAAAGTAATAACATTAGTTTGTACTGAGGTAGATAATGATTTTGTTAGCAATTTCCTTTGTGGTAAGTGTTTTTACAGTAATTTGGTTTGAAGGAAGAATCGTTTATACAAATACAATCCAGAGAAACTCACCTCTACTGCACCAGGATCAAGAGAAAAAAGGTAGTTATTGACTTCTAGAATAATATTCTTGAGACTCAAAATAAAGACTCATATTGACTGAATTTAACTTTGAAAAATTTTTCTTAAGCAAGTCATTGTATGCCCACCCATGTGACTTTGTGGTGAAGGGACAAGAATTTAGTCAGGCATGTTGCTAGTTGGCTCTCAGTGAATAAACAGCACTTGATACCTGGATTTCTTTATGTATATATCCAGAATAATATTTCAGAGTACATAGCAGTAGTATAATTGTAACCAGAGTCATAAACTGTAGTGCCTATGTCAGTGCTACCCAATGAGAGATCATCAATTTTCTTTTCTTCACATGTGTGCTACAGGATCCTAAAATGACTTTTGAATTCTTAAAATTAATTTGAATTATTTCTTACCAATTTTCACTATTAGGTTTATTTTTTATATCTGATCATTTGATTCATGGTGTATCCATTAATTCTTTCTAGCAATGTAGTACCTACCTTCCATTTGTGCATGGTAATAGTTTATTATATCTAGAATGAAAAGAGTAGGGATGGATGGTTGAATTTCAGTCTTACATGTTCATCTAAAATATTGACAGTCAGTAAAAAAAGTGTGTTAAGAAGGGAAGATTGCCTTTCTCCTTTGCTTCTATTCCTTAGTCAAAAATGTGTCACTTCCACACATTATTCCTCTCAATCCTTAGCTCTGCTAACTGATGTTGTCATTGCTAACAGTTGTCATATTTGCAACTGTACAGCTGATTGCGGAGCCTTCTCTTTGCTATAGGAGCTGAAGTGCTTTCTCCTCCGTGAAGTCCCTTTCTAGGCTTCTGCCCTGGCCTCCTTCGTCTCTCCTTGTTCTCTGTCCCACCTTCCTCTTTTTCAGCACCAGCTGCCGGTATTCTCATGTGTCCTTTTCTGTGTCTTAGCTCTCCAAGTAGATTGAATAGACACAGTCATTTTTATCTTTTTGTGTCTTTGGTGGACCTTGTAGGTCCTCACAGAGCAGGCTTTCAGTAAATGTTGCTGTCACTGCTGCTCCTGCTCCTGCTGCTGTTGATGAAAGGGATGAAGGTCTGCTCCCAGATAGATGGCACTTGGTTGTGTCTTTTCTGTGATCACCTTGGGGGATTTAAGACACTGCAGGTTTTACTATTTTGAGGCCAGACACAGTTGTTTCTGATGAATGATCAATTCATTCTCATTCATTCCTCTCTCTGTCTGCTCATGTAAACTATTTATTTAATGCTGTCATTTAGGTAATATACAGTATTTTCTAGGGGTCATGAGAGATACAAAAAGTATCAGCAGGAAATGATCCTGTAATTAATACTATTGGCTATTACTAAATAATTGTTTTCTTTGAAAAATTGAAAATACTTCCAAAATAATATTTATGTGTTTGTCAATGTCAAAATAAACTGGTAAATGTTATGTATTAATTTTTAGGGGTCTTAGCTTTAAAAGTACGCTCAGATTTTCCTTACATAACATCTGCTGGTCTTTGTTGCATTAGATGGGATTTTTATTTCATTAAAAAAAAAACTGACTAATTAAGGAAGTTCTGAAGAATTTCTGGTGGCCAAATATTTAAACTGAAATAAAGGAAGAATCAACATTAAACATACAATATTCTTACTATTCTGTGTTTTTCATTTTTTTTCTTACTTAATCTGCCATGCCACTTTACCTTGCCAAGTAAAAAATGAAAACAGATACTAATATTCTTTTTTTATATTATGGCTGCTTCAGCCTGCCCTGGGCTGGCGCAGCATGTGGTGCTGGGGATCAAACCTCCGTCCCTGTGGTTGCCTAAACTTGCCTCAGCAAGCACTTTAGACCACTGAGCTATCTCACTGGGCCCCCAATATTCAAAAAGATTAAAAAAATTATTTTAGGGAAAGGAAACTTGTTCAATCATTAATTTGAACATAAATTCATTTTTGATACAGTCAACAAATGTCTGATTATTAGTGGAATTATTCTTACTATTTATGGGAATTGAATTCAATTTTTCTTTGAAAAAGTAGAAATTATGTTAAAAAAAACAAAACAGAATCAAGTATGAATACACAGGTATAAAAAAGACTATTTTAAAAATTAAAAATTGAAAATTGTTGCCATTTAAATGAAATCAAATCACCAATATAGACAAAGTAGAAAACTTACGTATTTTCAATAGAAATTTATTCCAGAAAATTTACTGTTAGAGAAATTTTGAATTGAAAGACAGTATTAAGGAGTTTTTCCCCAAATCAAAGGTAGGTAAAGGCCATACAAATATAATTGAGGTTAAAAATATAACTAAAAGTATATCAACATTTTAAGCATGTTACATCTTCATTTCTTTATCTACTGTTTACTTCAAATAAGTTAAGATGAATTATGGAATGTGTGAAATAATTCCTCACAAAAACTCAAATGTGAAATAATTATATACTAATTTAAAAGTATAGTCACCTCTATCCTTTCTAGCCACTCCCAGGTCCTACTCCATGTTTAACCAACACCTGTTTAGTGTGTGACATTGCAGGCCTTTATTGCTGTGCTTTTGTACAAAAGTATGTGTGTATATGTAGAGATGTGGAATTTTATGGTTTTTATGGGGGAACACATTGTTCATATTATTGTATACCTTTTAAAAGTTCACAGTAAATATACTGCATTATTGTACAATATATATATATAGAGTTTTCTGTGTGGTGTAGCTCAATTTCATTCCTTCAAAGTACTGTGAGCTGTTCTTTGCTACATGTATTGCCTAGTCTTTTAAACCATTTTTCTTATTGACAGGCATTTAGAATCTTTTCAATTATTGCTGATGTAAATCTTTATAGCATTTCAGTAAATATCCTTTAGATGTGTTTGTTCAGATCTTGCATGCCTTTTCAATAAATGACTAGAAATGGAATGAAATTATTGGCAAATTTAAAATTTTGATTAATACTGGTAATATTACCCTTTAATAAAGTTGTACTATTTTACATTCCTATAAACATAAAAAAAATAAAAAGTCACCACAATATTTCTATACACCTGTGGTTCACTTGGCAAGGCTATTCTTCATATTGTTGTCACAACTTATAGAGACGCTGAAGAAGGAGACTCTTGAAGTGCTTCAGAAATCAGTGACAGCAGTAGGATATGTGTATTCATAGGGAAGGACAGTATTTTGAGAGATATTAATGATGATGTGGTTTTTCACTGTAATACATTTTTAAAATTTAAACCTCAAAAAGAGAATGACAGTTTCCCTAGGATCTTAATAGTATTGGAAATTATGGAGCTATTTAGAGTCTATAATTTTATGACACAAATACCTTGATTTTGTTCAGATTGTTAAAATTGTTATTATTAACATTGTTTGTTGTCTAAATATGTTTTCCACATGCCTTTTAGATTTCTTATATTTATTCTCCATAGATGTTTCATGTTTCATGTTGTCCAGTTGACGTTTCAGGACTTTTACACTCATGATAATGGAGATGCTGTACTTGGATTAGTTAAATTTGTTTTTGAATATTTACAACTTTAAAATAGGAGGTGGAGGAAGCTAAAACCCAGGTCCAATGTATATCTTTCCTGTAAGAAGGCTGTTCCTGTCTTAGTTTCTTTTTGTGTGAGTCTGAAAATTATGCATTACAGAGGAGTGCTGGTAAGCATGTGTCTCTGTTAAGCTTGCTGGACCTGGCCTACAACCTCGTTCTGCCCCTGGGTCACAGAGTGCAAAAGCTTTTTGTCTGAGGTTGGTATGGGGTGATCTGCAGGAAAGTGTGTTGTGTCAATAGAGGACGAGATGTATCTGAAACTGTTGGGCTCCATTATTGCATTAGAATTATGCCTGAAATTGACCTTTCTCATGCCTTTTTTCTGTGTACTAATGTAAAATTGAAAAATAAGGTAAATGAAAGAAATCAACATGAAAGATTAGGAGCATGATGAGTTTAGTAGTCCAGTATCTCATGCACTAGGTCAGTCATGCTCCAAATCTCTAGGAAGTTAAATTCCCATGAACTCTTACGTAGTCAGGGTCAGGTAGACAAAACTCCAGTGTACTTGCACACTGTGTGCTTTTGGGTCCACATATATGAATCGCTTTATTGTACTGATTAGCCTGAATGCCTTTCTGACTTAGAAATATAATTCATTTTTATTCTTTTAAGTTTATTGATATAAATGTTTAACAATATGAGTTTTCCTTTTACCAGTGCTTTAAAAATCTATCTAGTATTATAGTGGAGTTTGAGTTGGTGGTCAACTGAATGAACCTGGGATGGTGCTGTATGCAGGAGGTGCACCTGAGGGTTGTTGCTAGCAGCATAAAGGTAGAACAGTTGTCCAAATGCTGTTAGGGAAGCTGTTTGGAGAAGCCGTGGGAGCTGTTGGAAGCTGCTAGTTCTCTTGGGATGTTCTGCTGGAGGACCTTGTCATGCAGGCTTTCCCTAAATTTTGGAGGAGCTCTGGTCTTGTTTTGAGCATCCCTTCCTGGCTCCAGAAGGGAGGATGGTGTACTGCTCAGCCACCTGGAGAAGCTTGTTTGTCACATTGGCTTTCCTGATGGAAACTTGTCTTTCCTCATCACTGGAGGAGTTTGGGACCTTGCTGTTGCTGAGGAGAGCTATGGTGTTTTGGGGGGAGCTCTGTCTAGGAGTGTTGCTGTCTAGCTGTAGTTCACATCCCTCAGCTTGCTATCACAGATCCTTCCTCCTCCTGACGTTTACTTCCTAGCTTCCACCACTGACCTTGTGCCTTTCCAGCACGGGTCCATGAAGGAGGCCTGAATGGGGATTTGTTGTGGGCTTTAGACCCCCAGTTGGACTTATGGGAAGATGGGAGGCATTGTTTTCTATCTATCTATCTATCTATCTATCTATCTATCTATCTATCTATCTATCTATTTCAAATATTACCTCTGTATCCATATCTGTTCTTTTAGTCAGAGCATGCGTTTATCCCTTTACTTGAGAGTTGTTTTAAAAAGCTTAAGCTGTTAAAGTTGATGTTTTATTTTTATTTTTTATTTTATTTATTTTTTGCTTGTTTCAGAACTTTTTGTTTGTTTATTTATTTATTTTTATGGCCGGCTCAGCCTGCCCCGAGGGCAGTGCTGGCGCAGCATGTGGTGCCGGGGATCGAACCGCGGTCCCTGCAGCCGCCTAAGCTTTCCTCAGCAGGCGCTTTAGACCACTGAGCCATCCTGCCGGGCCCCTGATGTTTTATTTTTAAAATAGTAACTATAGTTATTAAATTTGTTTTATTGGCATGTGTTCTCAAGACACCACGGTCCCACTCACTGTAGAGATTTGGTCCACAAACATGACATTTCTTGATTCTCTCTTTTAGTCCCCCCCTTGCATCTCTTGGACACTTCCTAGTGTTAACACAGTACACCATGATTGCATTCCTCATGAGGACCTGGTACCTGTACACGGACTGCACTTCACAATCTCCCATCCCTCTTCTCTGATCTTTTTTTCTTCCCCTTCCTCCCCACCGCCTCCATCTCTTGGTTCCCTTTCCATGTGCTAAAGATTCACCCTACTCTTTTCTACTTTCTTCTCTTTATTTGGCACTTTATTTATATTTTGCAGTTCTCATACAACAGAAAACATGTGAAGGTTGACCTCATGTGTCTGAGTGTCTGATTTATTTCACTTAGCATTACAGACTCAAGGTTTATCCATTGTTCCACAACTCTCTTTGCTTTATGCATCTTTGTGGCAGAGTAGCTCTCCATTATGTATAGATACCACATTTTCTTTATTAATTTGTCTCTTGGTGGACATTTATGCTTCTTCAAGATTTACCCATTATGATTTGTGCTGCAATAAACATGAATATGCACTGATCACTGTAATATGATGTCTTTTAACTCCTTTGGGAAGATTTCTACAAGGATATTAACTGGAACAAATGGAATTTCTGTTTTCTGTCTTTTTTTTTTTTTTTTAAAGGTTATTTCAGTTTATTTATTTTTTATTTCTAAGGAATTTTTTATTTTATTTATTTATTTATTTATTTTTCTTGTTTCAGAACCTTTGTTTATTCACTCATTTTTATGGCCGGCTCAGCCTGCCCCGAGGGCAGGGCTGACACAGCATGTGGTGCCTGGGATCTAACCACGGTCCTGAAGCCGCCCAAGCTTCCCCAAGCAGAGGCTTTAGACCACTGAGTCATCCCGCTGGGCCCCTGTTTTCTGTCTTTTGAGGAATCTCTATACTTATTTCCACAGTGGCCTTGGTATTTATTTTCTTTTTGTTTGTTTCCTTGTACAGTGTATAAAAATACATTATGCTTTGTGAGTCAGATAAAATATTTTTCTTTTTATAGTTAAAATTTTAAGTTAGTAGGTCATTAGCTTGTACACTTATTGAAAAGACTGATGTGTTTGCCCTTAATTCTGTCATATAATTTAATTTTATAATTATTATGTGATTTGGATTTTTCCTAATGTTTATTAATAAAGAGACTTTACTTTTGGTCTACTGGTCATGTCTGTATTTATGTAGTTACTGGTATCTTTATTCTCTAAATGAACGTTTTGCTGTTTAATACTCGATTTTTAGGCCCTAATGTATTCTTTCATTCTTGCCTAATGTCTATATAAATAGCTTTCCCTATTGTTTTCCTGTATTTTGTATCTTATTACTTTATCTGCAATAAAAAATAATAGAAATATTATTTGTACCTTTTGAGAATATTCTGCACTTAATATATAGCATACCATATAATATTTTTTCATCTTTAATTTTTAATGGTGTTTTATAAGACTATACATATGTGTATATATATTATTCATACATATATATTAAATTTACTTTTCTATGTTTTGCTTAGATTAATTTCAACTTTTACTATTTTCTTCAAGAATTTGAGAAGGCAAGAGTATTCGAATTCTGGCTTTTTAAGACTTTTTCTATAGCTTTGATCTTCACAGGCAGCTTAGCTGTATATAAATAATTGTACTTTATTTTATGGAGTTTTAAGAAAATGCTTGCCCTATTTATTTCTTGGCATGAGTCTTGTTTGGGATGAATATATTGCTTTTATTTCATCTTTGAGTTTTGGACTGCTATTTCTGATGAATTTTTGTCTTTACCATCTCCAGTTTACTATGCTATGCTTCTTGAATTTATTTTTATAATTTTTTCCCTGTGCCTATTGGACATTTTTAATATGTGGTTTCTGTCCTCTTGTTTTAGAATACTTTGTTAAAGTCATAAATTTTGATGCTATTCAATTCGAAAGCAGTTCCTCCCCCCAAGAATTCAATTTATAGATGAGAACTTCTTTTACTTGTCTTCCATTTCAACTACTTTCTCTGGGCCTTTTTATTTTTTATTTTTTTCCATTTCATTTTATTCACTAGGTTGATTTTTTTGTTTCTTCTGCAGTATATTTTAATTGTATTTTCTTTCAAATCAATTTTTTCTTGAACATTTTGTAATTCAGTTTCCTTTCGTAATATGATTTTATATTTCCTTTTATCAGTTTCTGAGTTCAACCAACTCTTGTCTTATTTCATTTAAGTTTTTCTGTATCCATTTTCTTCCGAGTTTTTATTTTAAAATAATATTTTATTTAACTAAATACTATGTAGATAGTTACTCTGTTCTTGAGCATATGATTTTATTAAGCATCACCTAAGTTTTGGTGAAAGTGTGGAACTTTTATCAGCTGAATTTTTGGATATTCGTTTTCAATTTTCTTTTAACATTATTTCCCTTTTCAGTGGGCTAGGATGACAGTGATATTCCTAATTCACTATCATCTTCTTTAAGGACCAGTGAGATAGCTTGTGGACTAATCGTGCGCTTAGGTAAGCACAGGCATCAGGGTTTGATCCTTGGCATCAGGTGCACTGAGCTGGCCA